>JAZGTK010005588.1:8195-22128 GCA_036877625.1 Ambastaia sidthimunki
TTATCTCACCCAAAAATATGGGGAAAAATATGAACTTTAGGTTTAATATAACAAATCAGTGTTTGTGATTAGCATTGTGCTTGTTTGCCTATTCTTCTACAGAATGATAACAGAGTAGCACACAATATGTGGGGCACCACAAAAAGTTTTATTAAAGTGTTAGTTAAGAATGAACTGAGTTAGGATTAGGTCAAACCAAACCAACAGATTATTACCAAACCAATGACATATTAGAATTTAAAGACCTCTTTCAGACATTAATTATGAATCATATGAATTATGAATGCATAAGTGCCATAAACATGTAAATCAGTTATAATGATATGTATATATATATATATGTATTGTATTGTATTGCATTGTGTTGTAATGGAGAATTCTCTATCACATGAAAAGGCTGATGAACATCATTTACCCTTGACACAAACTTCTTCACACATCAATTTTCTGATATGGTCTTGCAAATCATATCACCTACAATACATTGTGGAAATATAGTGACCAGTTCCCTCGAGTTAGACAGAAGTGACTATCGTAAGACCTGTTTAGGAGGAGGATTTAAGGGTCTGACTAGCCTTGGTGGTATAGGAGATTCTGAGAGGAGCTTCTGACCAGTACAGAGAGATTTATGATGGTCTGGTGGGCTTTTACTCAAGGCTGTTTTGGGGCCTTTGTTCATATGGAGCTGCATGGCAGACAGTAAATAACTGGCTCATCAATATTTCTCCTTTACCGTCTCAGTCTGATAAGAGGTTACAAGTCATTTTGAACTTAATGCATAAAACACATCACTGTGAAGAGAGCAGGTCAGTTAAACCTTTCCCTGTTCAAATATATTCATCACTTCGGCAAATTCTTTTGTTCCCTAAAGGGCTGTTGAGATGAATTCTCTTCCTGTCTTTAAAGGGCACAAAAAATGTAAAACAGTATGAAGTCTAATGCCATTCTTACAGGATCCCATACACTGTAGACATTTTCCAAGCAGTGTATTAACCCTTTCCTCACTATCACACCAGCGAAGAATGTTTCTAATTAAAGTGTGTTGATGAACTATGACTGAACGTTTGTTGGCTTTGTTAAAGCTTCATTAGGAATGGAAGCTGCTTGGCAGATCCCTCAGGTTATCGTCTGTTTTTAATGTCTCAGCTTTTGTCGTTCTTCCTCAGGGTTTTGGCTTTCATTTTTAAACAGGTGCTTTAAGAATAACAGCCCTGTGACTTAATTACAGCAGCTGAATTAAAAGTCAGATTTTCTTGCTCACTGGAGGAGACACTGGGACTAGATGCCATTTTGTGATTATTGAAGTTGTGATTATATCTCAGTAACTATATATATAATTTGAAACATTTTCTGTTGACTGTTGCATGCTACCTTTTTCAATGACTATTTTATGAATTATTTTGTTTCTTGTTATTAATTATCTGATTCAATTTTGTTGAAAGTTTATTAAAGCCCTTATGTCAACCTACACCCATATAGTCTTGGAAAATTCCAGTTTATCAATAGTTTTTTTGTTTTTAAGATGTTTTTAAGATGCATGATACAGATAAATGTTCATACAGAAATGAACTTATCAAAGTAAACCTACCATGAGAAATATTCACTGGACCCCCAGGTCTGTATTTAGATGCTAGAACAGTTGGTCTCCATCAAAAATGCAAAAAATAACGAATGAGATGACACTTACTGTTCTGAGTGCACCTGTATATGTCCATTTTCTACCCTGAATAATAAACAGCAGCCATTCATTTGAGAGGCGTGAAAGATAAAGAGAGAGAATGTCTAAAAGTGAGTTTAGTCAGGCGTTTAGTGTCTGTTTTCACTCTCAGTTTGGCACAGGCAGTTGGCCACAGTTGAGCGCGTTCCTGACAGACATCGCAGGAGATGCTAATTCTTGAGCTCACCTCTACATGAAACACAAAGACCTGTCCTGACATCACCTCCATCACCTCACACGTCAGACAGGACCTCTGTCCCTGCTGTTTTGACAGTAAACTAGAGTTTGGAAGTGATGGACCTTTTGTGGTGCATTTTACCCTAGTGAATTTAAACTGAAAGGCAGAATGAAACTACAGAAAGGCATATAAAAGTCTAGAGGGAAATGCTAATTCTGGTTCCTTTGGGTCTGCTGTTAAGAAGCTGTTTGTTTTGCCAAATTTTGTGATGTCATAAAAAAGTTAGCAGCAAAGTTCTGTAAAAAAAAAATTCTAGTATATTACATCTGGTTTTGGCAAAATATTAAGGGATGTTCTTAACATAGTTATCAAATGTGTGAAGGCTAACAGAGGAGAGCCAGAACCCTGGATGTCCCCTGACAAAAATAATCATAGTTAAATGCCATTGCTTTGGTAGTTATCCAGTTTGTTGAAATTTGGACAGATTTATAGTTTGGGCACTGGGCAGAGTAACAATGGAAAATGTGCATTAATTCAAAGTGGAAAATTACCAGCTTAATGCTTCTCCCGCCCAGGAACTGAAGGGACTGGAATTCATTTTGGCTCCTGGTTTTGCTGCCCATCGTATCGGGAGACAATTACCAGTGCGCTTCAAAAGCCGGCTTTGGGCAAGATTAGCTCCACTTCTGGGAAGGTGATGAAAGCAAATGTCTAGCTGATGGATTTGCTCTGCCCTGGTTGTGTGTGGCATGAGTGAGGGGGAGAGATGGAGGGTGGAATGCCTCTGGCCCTTGACGTCTTTTAGGACCAACCCATTGGGTTTGATGGCAGGCTGTGAAAAAAGCTGTTCTTCAGATCTGGCCACGCAGCACAGATGTCCTCCTCCATGTCACAGTGTCTTGCAGATTTCGCTAACGAGGCTAACGAGGGGACGCCTCCAGGCGAGACAGGCTCCCTCGTGTTTGCATGGCAAATTTAGCAGAGATTTAATGCTTCCTGGGGTGCTGTGGCTGTGACTTCGAAAGATCCTTTATGACGAGTTAAACATCTACCATACTGAGTGTTTCTGCTGTAGAATGAGAAGACATTGTAGATTTTTGTCTCAGGGTCCTTTTCTTTTCAAATCTTCACTTTAAACTCTATGTGACATTCAGTGCCAAAGCTTGTCATTATTACTTTGTTAAAATACTTTGTCCGATTTCAGGTTAACATGCTGAGGCAACTATAAGACAGATTGTCTTGAAAAGTGGGCAACCTGCTGCTCTGTGGTGCAATTGTTTGAACATCCCATAGAGCACAGAGAACATTTAACTTGTCTTTATCTTCAAGCTAACATAATGTTTCTGTATCTGATTCACTATCATTGTATTTACCTAAACAAATACACAGAGCGCAGAGTGTACAACAGTTTTTTCAAGCTATTTAAATCAAGATGTCTATCACAACGTTCAGGTATCCATAACAGAATCATCAAAGTTGTTTTAAATTTTTTGCAAGCTAATGTTGGAACAAACTGACTTTATTCCTTCTGGAGGCAATTAAGAGCATCACAGACTGATCTGAGAACTGATGATGACGGCTCAAAGTAAAAGAATAATTTCTGTGACTGCTGTGGAACAAAGATCAGTCTGTGCTCAATTAAAGAAATATATTTCAGTCACAGTTTTCCTGGTTTTAATGAAGTTATGAAGACGGGATGCTGAGGAGATCCATACGGACCAAGCCTTTCCTGACATTTAGTTTGGTGAAGCTGGGAGCCCTTGATTGATTTATAAATAATTCACGGGCTGGGAGCCTCGCTGATGTCATCATTTTTAAGTTATGTTTTTGTCATATCACCCCACCCTTGGTAAAGACATCTAATTACTGAGCACATATGATGAGATATAAAGATCACGAGCGAATGTTACACCTGCAAACATATCTAATGCCCTTCACATGACCTACCCAGATGTCAATGTTCTGTGTCTCCCTAATTATTCCAAATATAATCACACTGTAAACACCAAATCACAATGAGCTCTTAATCATAATGTAACTGGTTATTAGACACTAATGAGGGAGCTTAATTGTTCGTGTTTTGGGGGCATCTGCTTGGTCAAATCTGCATTCTCTGTGTTTAAAAATAGTTTAGGGGTCTCACATGATCCATCTCCATTTTTAAAGCAACATGTTTGGTTAGCTTGTCCTTCAGTGAAAGTCAAGTCAAGACAGCAGATGTTGCCTTTGCAATAATTCATGATTATCTTCAATCACTTTCTTTAACGAGGTTTTTGTCCCGGTGGTGATGGAGAGAATGAGTACACTGCGGTACAGCAGGGAGACAGCTGTCTATAAAAAACAAAGAGTCATGAAAGATTCACTTGTGTTATAACAACACAGGAAGAAAGTAAACAAAACGTGTTTTGCGATGGATCAGTGAGGTGTGGACGTATGCTGTTGTAGTTGCGAGGCTGTGTGGCAGCAGTTTTGAAAAACTTTAATGCTAAAAAACATTTTAGAACAAAAACATTTTAGCCATTTAGATGATCCATGATTCAATGCAGCACCAAATTTGAAGACATTAAAAGATAAAAAAAAGTCACAGCCAATGGCATAACAGTGGCCCAAGACACACTAGCAACAATTTAAAAAAAAGGTTGCTTTACTGTTCATTAACTATTTTAACTCTTAACTATTTTAACTGTTTTAACTGTCTGACTGTATTGTTTACATTGTTAGTGATTTTCTGTATGTTTTATGAACATACTATATTGACTGCAATGGTGGACCAGGCCATATATACAGTATATACAGTATAATTACATTTAAAAAAATCCTTTATTAAAATATTTTGTTTTTGTATCTTTTAGAAGGATCAGAAGGTCATTACTTTGAGGCCATAGTTGGAGGTAAGTGTGGCAACAGCTTTCAAATATCCAAATATGCCTCACCTAGTCAAATCTGTTTATTTGTATAAAATGACTTTCAACAAAACATATTGTTTCAAAGCACCTTTACTGAAAATCTTAATGCTTTAAGCCTCTAGTGAGAAAAAAACATGCAACTCTGATGTTTAGGTAGTAAATGGAAAAACATTTAAAAGGAACTAGACTTGTCTGTGAAAAATACAGTTTTTACTAAACTAAAATCACCCAAAAACACAGAATTTTTTAAATGATGTTTTCCATTAGCTTGTGCTGTTGGAAAATTTAAAACAGCATTTTCATGACGGCCAGAAAGACTTGTGTGATTTCTGGACAAATGAAAGGTCATTTTTGCCCGAGACATCAAAACATTTCTGGTGCAGCTGAGAGTGAAAAGTACCAATACTGTGGTGGTCTCTCTTGAACTCATTTACAAATGAATAATCACTATCCAGGTTTGTGCTCATGCACTGAAGTAATTGGAATCGTTAAACCACAGCAGAGTTCTAATGATACAAGACGGTTTAAAACCTTGTCAGGGAAACTGCTTTTGCATATCAGGAGAGGATTTGTATATTTCATTGCGCATCATAATTAGGAAGTTCTGTTTCAGTTGCTGTTATTCTCTACAGACGCGCATGTTGTATATTTGCTACCAGCGTTTACATCTGTCAATATTTCCAATGGCTAAATTTACATCAGAATTTATCATTACAATTAAAATCTCATTTGCCTGTCTTTTAATTTAGTGTAACGATGTTAAACAGCGTTTTTTGAATCCTGCTTTAAAATCCTGCTTAATCTATATAGTTTAGAGATAAGCCAACAGCTGCAAAAATCCATATATTACATAACGCGACACCTAAAGTTCTAATATACACAGAAATGTTCTGTTCCTAAAGTTTAGTCTCTACTTATAGCTTAAAAGCTTTAGATATAACCTCTCACTCACTCACTCACTCACTTTCTCTTTGTCTGTGTGTGTGTGTTCTAGCTGTCATTGCTTTGGTTGTCCTGGTCCTTCTTCTCCTCCTAGCCATCATTCTGAGATACATGTACCAGCACAAGGGCACATATCATACCCATGAGGCCAAGGGCACAGAGTTTGCAGAGACAGCAGAAGCTGCTCTTCGTGAAGACCCGGCCCTGCAGGACGCCATGGATGAAAGCAAGAAAGAATATTTCATATGAGACACAATACAGTATAAAGGCCTTTATATGCATCACATAACAAAGAGACGTCGTCTGCATCACTAACTGAATCCTGTTCGCTTGAGCGCTGGAGTAGCTAACAGCAAACAGAAAAAAACATGACGAGTATTAGAAAGTGTGTTTTGAAACTGTAAAAGAAAAGAGGTAAAATATTTAAAGGAGCTTATGATTTATAACATGAAAGAATTTGACATTTTTCTAGGTACATTTTAGGTACAAATGAACCTAAAATGCTAAAAAAATATAGTCATCTTTTTTAGTTTTCAACAACTGAATTTCAATAACTGAATTTCAATAACTGAACCACAAGCGGTCAGTTAAAATGTATTGGGTGAGTTGTATATTTATCCCAGAAACAGGGTTGCAATTTGGTTTACAAATGGTAGCTAGTTTGGACCAAATATTGGTTTGAAGTTTCTTACTTACGTTTCCCAAATTTCAGGAAAATGCTGCCATGCTTTAGAAAGGGTCCAAATAATTTTTTTGTTTCTTGGGTGACACAATTAGAATGTAAAAATCCCATTAATCCAATTTTATAATTCAACATTTTTATGAAGGTTTTTGACAATTAAAATAAGTTAATCCGCTTGATAAGTCATGACATAAGAAATATCAGGTCCAAGCCTCCATTCATTTCAACAATCTCAACAGCATTATTCATTCACATCACACATTTAAGCTAAGCTTTTATAAACTCATAGTGTACACTCACACCATCCTGAACACCAGTATTTTAACCATTCATAAAAGATGAATCACTGTCTGGCCATCTGGGATTTCAGTGTGGAGAAATAGGTTAAGACTGTGATTTTTCTGTAGTTGTATAGCACACTGTGAGTGTATATTAGTATTATTTGTTGTTTGCCACTGATGCAGCGTTCGGACCCGGAAGCGACAGCGCATGACGTCAGACTTAACAAGCGGATAATTAACGTGGAGGTTGAGAAAATCAGGATCTCCGGGGTGGAACAGGCCAAAATCACCATTTTAAGATGTGAGATTACAGACATTTATTGTGTTTAAAACCAGCTACTTGTCATGCTCTGCTAAATTTATAGTAGTTACGACAGTTAATCAACCATATCTGCTTCTCGCAACATAAATATGGGGTTTGTGCTTCTAATGCTTAAAAAATAATGGGACACAAAAGTGAACTGTGTTTATGGAAAGCGCCATATTCCCTGTATATCTCCTTGTATTTATATCTACTTGTATTTGATGCTGAATGTCTGCACCAAACGTCAGCTCAGAAGAATGAAGAGAAGAAAACTTAAAAGGTGTTGTTTAAATGCAAACAGCAGGTGAGACATTTAAACACCAAGATTATATAGGACAGCAAACAAGCATGTGAAATGAATTGGTCTCTCACTTATATATCACACAGCACTAGACTCAGAGTGTGAAAGTCTTTAGGCAGAACTCCAGGATGTGAGGAACATACCCAGAAGACAAACAAAATGTGCCCATAATTGCAGTGCCTTACCCATAGACAACATGAGAATCTGTGGGAAAAAAGCCATAGGGCTGCTACTGGCAGAAATGTATTTTTACCATGATCATATTTATATAGCTGTTTTAGCTCTATGTTTAATGTGATGATCCAGGAATAGCTTTTGAATGTCTGAGATGTATTATTTACACTGACGCTATGAAAGGTTTCTTCTAACCTGAGGCTGCAGCTGAGTTTGTTAGGAAATCTCAACATGAGGACGATATCATTTTAACCAGATGCCTTAATTTCAGGTGTATTTACAACAAATAAAATGGTTGTGTAATTTGTACAGGTGTTGCGTTATGCACTCGTGGGAAACAGATTCCGGAATATTCTAATCAAATGTTGAAATATTACCTCACGCAGACTGTTAGCACGGCAGTGAGGCGTGGAGTTATATGTCAGTGCTATAAATATGATTTTAGTTGATGTGTAACATGATGAATTATTTGTAAGGGAGCATCTTTTCTGAAAGATTTTTACCTCGAATTGTACATATTATTCAAAGGTTGGTACAGATGCTGATGCAACAAAACGAAAATGCCAGATAGTTTGTAGGTGAGCTCTACCTCGAGAATCTGACGCTAGTGAGATATATTTTTCTTTTGATTAATTCTTTGCTTCAAGGATGGAGGCTGAAATAAGCCCTGAGCACCAAATCTCATCTCACCTTCTCACCCCCCCCCTTCATCCAACGCTTTTGATTAATGACACCTCAACACTAAAGGTTTCTACTGTTTCGTTTTTTGACAAACTTAACAACTGAAAGGACAGTTTTGTGTAATGGCTAGATTGCCTGTCATCACTTATACTTTGATAATCCACACAGACGCTTCTATGATTAACCGGCCACAAACAGGAGCGAGATGTGCAAGAAGACACAATTATCACCTTTCACAATGTTTAAACTTAAACGTTTCTTCACGCAGCTTCTTTAATCCGTTCCTAACTGTTTCTGAAAATATAAATGCTACTTTAAACTTCACACATCCGCTGGAAGCTTACAACAATGAACTTAAGTAAAAGAGTAAACATGACATTAGAAAGTTTTATTAAAACCAGATTAGCAGGATCATCCTGACAGACAGTTTTTAGGGGTGTTAAGACAGACCTGACACCTCTTATGCTTTAACACACCTGCTTGTTATTTTTAAGTGAATCCCAAAAGTATTAACAGCAGTAAAACTTCAGTAAAACAAAAAAAGTGTGTCAAATCAGTAATTAGTAATTATCAGACTTTTGAAAAAAAAACACGAATACAAACTTTACAATTCTAAAAACATTTAAATTTTATTCCAAACATTATTTGTTATATTGCCAAATGAGTAGTACCTCTTTTGGCAATACTTTTGTCAGTTGTGGGGAGGTGAAGCGATATATTATACAAAAACGATATATTATGCTATATAAACATTTTCTAAACAGTAAGATGTTTAAAACCGCAGCTACGAACACAAAGCCTTCAGTTCCTAAGAGTGCATTTTCCACTTTTCAAGCAGAACGCTCCCCTGTGACATTTATGATGACTGAGTATTCACAATCTCTCCTCACACAAAGTACAGTGGCTCTTGCCAAACACAAATTGCTTTCTTGAAACATATTTTGATGCCACCCACTTGCTAAAATAACTAAACATACGACTGGAGGGGAATAAAGTCATAAGATTTTCCCAGATTGAGTTTAAAGCTTGGCAGGCTTTACTCGCCAAACACGCCTTAAATATCAAAGCTACAGCTTTAAGAGAGAGACCTGTGCTGTCTGTACATGCCAATTTATCAATTTATCATTGTTGAGTTAAAAACGTTAATGACTTTTCTTGTTTACCAAAGAGGCAGATCAAAATGAATTAGATATTGTCAGGAATTATTTTGAGACGTTGTTTTGCTCCTAGTCTGATTGCAAAAATACAATCTAGATATTGGTAAGGCATTGCTTTAACATTGCCAAAAACTTACTATTCTTAATTATGGAATAAACTATTTTATTTTGTTGTGATTAGACTATGGCATCCTGTCAGTAAAAACTTTGATGTTTCATTGCAGTATGTTTCAGGTTTTAAAAGGCAGTATATATGTATCCCACAATCCTGTGCGTGCAAATTGGTTAGTTGAAAGAATGACTTTGGACATTAAAAATGAGAAAAACCATTGTAGTCATTAAATACCGGTTACCTCAAATGCTCACTTGAATTTGTTCTAGATCATTAGACATGACATTAGGGTGCCTTGGAAGCAGTCTGAAACTTCCTTAGGAGGTAACCTCATACAAAGTCATTAACGTACTGGGCTCTCAGATATTGCCTGTGTGACATCTAATGTAAACCCTCAAAGCGCTTGTCTTTTATTTCAAATCAGAGATTAGTAGTGAGACTTCATAAAAGTCATAATGAACTTCACTATATTAGAAACTACCCTCAGTAAAATTATATTGCATTGACTTCCTACCTGGAAGTCAAAAACTGACATTGAATATGTTTGGAGTATAAGTACAGGTACAGTACACTACGGTTGCCATTAACCTACTTTCCAATCCTCATTCTGTATTCACTCACTGGTGCACTGGGATCAGAATCTTTCCAACCTCACATAATCCTCAAAACATCCCACCATCATCAGCCACCGCATTGCGGCGCCTGTTCCAGGTCTGCCCACCTCATCCAGCTGCGACTGCCACTGTTAGGGTCACTCATGGGGCACAGAAGGCTGACATCTGTCCTTGGTGGGGTGGCTTAAGGGAGCTGGTCTGCACAACTGGAAATCCAGCAGATATATTTAGACCAAAGGACAAGGTTGTTCATCTTGAAAATGACTGTGACTCTGAGCAACCTTGTTGCCCTCTGTGGCTCCACAGGAGAGTGTGGCCTGGCTCAGTTCACTCAACCCGCTTAAATCCACAGCCAAGGTGTTCTGCTTACTCTTGTGTCAGAGGACGTTCCTCCACTCAGGTGGGTAGAAAAAGGCTTATCTGACTCTTTGGATTGGTGTTGTTTTTGTGTTGATTTGTTATTTACCTCAAAGATCAAGTGTGGGAAAAATTGAGATGATTTTAAATAGCTTTCAATTGAAAGGTTTCTTAAAGCATAATTTTGCATGTTGTTGTGTTGTATTTTATGTCACGACTTTTATTTTGAAGGTTTGTCATGTTTTGAGATGTGACATTCGTTCTTCTTAAGAATGTTCTTAGAATACATCATAAGAACTTAAGAACATTTTTGTGAAACCAGCCCGTGGGGATTTACTTGTGTGCCATTTGACATAGTGACGTTTTGGGGGGTAAAATCGCTAGTATAAAGGTTAATAAATAAACCAAAACATGTTTTCTCTTTAAATCTATTGATAACGTCAACAGGTTTGTGTAAATAATAGAAAATATCATTATCCTGGTATGAAAACAACAGAGATATGGAAGATATCCTGACTAATAAAGACTGACAGGGACGTATGACTCAAACAGCATGACTGATCCCTGCTAGTAAAAACAATCTGACACAAATGACAGTTATCGTCAGTGTGCAGATATCTTTTTTAAATCACAGCAGTGATGTTGGCTGACAGTGATGGGGCTTATCCAGCACTCTTTCAGAAACTTTTAGGAACATATTGAGACAGGAAATACTTAAAAACAGGCAATGGTCCTTAAAGGACACGCTTCCATATGGAAGAGTGCCACATTATTAAAAGCCTGATGAAATTTCCATATCAAGTCAGCATTCTAGGACATCGTGAACTCTCCTGAGGTAAAAATCTGCTCACCACAGATCATTAGACAGTAGAGAAGTATGAAATAACATAAACACAATAGGAAAAAGGAAACCGCTTGTAACCAAGACTCCTACACTGTTTTCTACATCCGGACAGGTTTATTGCTGGACGGAGGAAGTTAGCTGTTAAATGTGGTGAGGGATCTGTACCAGTCATCTTGAGAAAGTCATTAAATTTGACGATTGTTGTCTGTGGTTTTACAACAGCCAAGTAATATGAGGTTCTTACAGGATGAGCAACATCTTAAATTCCAAACCTCATAATAATTCCACATTCCAGGTTTTGTGAGCACCAGTTTAGGTGAAACGTTTCTTCTGACCTCATCAATGGCCAGAGCTGAACATCACAGAACATCTAATAGAAGTTCTAAACAGATTTCCACCTCAAACAGCTGAGGTGTTTCTTCCTGGAGATGGTGCTTTGTCTCACAGCACAATGTTCAAGACTTTTATGACAGATTCTGAAGCTGTCCTTAAGGCAAAGAATGGCTACACATCTTTTTTGAGAGTGTTTGAGAGTGTCTTCAAGTAATAGAGAAAGCAAGATAACAACGATAGCTATGCAGTTATTTATAAACAAAACGCTGAATATGCAGCAATCAGTTTTAGGCGTGTAGTGTTTGTACAGATCTTGTTTTGCAGAAATCCAAAATTATATATCTGTGAACTCAAGTCCATTAAAACTTCTACATGCAACCAAAAGTATCCACCTTCTGACTCTTTCTGCGTGCATTAGACATTTTACTTGCACAATGTGCTGTTAAACCATCTTATAGTTTCAAGAAGAGAATAAATTCTTAGTAGGATGTGAGCAGAACTGGCTCAAACCTGATGAGTCAGCTGTGGTCATCTTATTCTGTGTGTTTAAGAGGGCCATTACACATAGGCTGCAAATCCCCATAAGGCACAATTACTTGAAAGAGCTGATTTATCTACACTCATCACAGCCTATTATTTCTCAAAACCAAGAGTGCTGGCCGAGCAAGACAGGCATCTTATGGAAAAAAGCAGGCAATTTGTTTGTTTATTGGGAAAGTGTTACCGCATTTGTCTTGCCGTAATGGGTAGACGCCATCGCCCTGGACATTCAAATCTGCGCGAGCGCTTTATAAATATTGCGCTAAACAAGCTACATGCTCATTTGTGCAGTGCGTTGCTGTTTAAGTGTTCATTTGCGTTTTTTGGACAGCACTGTCGTTGCAGTTACTCTGCCAAACACACAGTGGCTTTGATATGTCTTTATAGCACCAGACACTCTACTCACCTGCAAGAGAATTTAATGAGGCCATTATAGTGAGGAGTTGGTGCCTCGGTTAGTCATGGTAGTAAGACAAAAGTGCCGTATCTCAGCCATTATTCGTGACCTTTGGAAATTGCTTTTTGATGCCTGGAATCGAACCAAGAAATTGGTAAGCATTCGTTTGTTTTTAGATGCTTTCGTTTTACATTACAGCATTGTGGTAGAACAAAACAAACCGTGGTGACACCATTTTATTATACAACATTAATGATCATGCAGAGTTTTGTAAATATTTAATCAGTTAATGTTTTCAGGAAAAATAATTTTCATAAAAGTGTGATTGCTTTGATCAGGTTGAGTTACGGAAATGCACTTAACATCGGTGCAAACACTGTGTCTACAGCAACCGCTACCTTGACCTTGGTTACGACAGGTGTATCACGGTTTTCTCGCCTTGAATTTAAAATGGAGAAATTTACATGCGTATCTGAATACTCATTGGGGAGAGGAGCATAAGAGCTGTAACTTGCTTATAATTTGAAGTGTCATGCGCACAAATCATTCATCGCTACTCTGAATGCAGTAATGAACCAGAGATCATGAACATTTCAATGAAGGGAAGAAGTGTAAAAGTTGAAGAACAAACTACAAAAAGGAGGTCCTGACCAGGTGTGGGGGCTTTTCTTTGACAGAAACAACACACAACAATGAGCACTTAGGGGTCATTACGTTGTGGTGGGTAAACGCTACTGCTTTCAAATGTTCATTATCCCTCAAAACAAATAGCTCCTTTACGTTGACGACCCTCATTTATTTAAGACAATATCATGTAATTAAAATCTAATCACAGAAAGAAGGGAATCCATGAATATTTAAGTCGGTTTGGCTTCTGAATCCTAATGAAATGGAAATTTATGATGGCTCCAGGCTTCATTCTAGCCAGGGAACAAATTAAGTGAATTTTCTGAGATTTCCCCAAGAACTTTCCCCTTTTTTCTTATTCAGTGTTCTTAACATATGAAAATATGATTAAAAAACATCTATCTAAAACACACTGTTGAAGTGAGCATTAAATCAAGCCACTGGTAATAACAAAATATGCAACGCTTTTAATTGAGTGCTGTTTAGTCGCACATAAATTAATGATTCACCTTGAAAACTGAACATGAACAGGTTTTTGCCTTAAAACTGTTTATGTAACACTGTAAAAGGACGCTGTAAAATAACCGTGTACACATGACAGGAGGATGTTGAGAGAAATTATATGATATCAGAGATTGCATTCATAAAAAAAGGGGAATTGACCATTAAGCAATTAATGGGAGGCTAGAATCTGTTGTCACAAGTCTCTTATTTTAATTTAACAAAGTAGTATTTTCTGCTAGTCATTCACATGAATGTAAACATAGGCTAATTTATATGATGCAT
>JAZGTK010005589.1:0-22122 GCA_036877625.1 Ambastaia sidthimunki
TTTCCATTCAGACACTGAATGGCCCGCTCAGCTTCCTGTGATCAAAAACAACAAATGACACAAATAAACGAGGTTTTATGATTACTGCAATCACACAATGTTACAGTTAATCCAGTCAATGTTATAGTTAAATCCAGTCAATGTTATAGTTAAATCCAGTCAATGTTATAGTTAAATCCAGTCAATGTTATAGTTAAATCCAGTCAATGTTATAGTTAAATCCAGTCAATGTTATAGTTAAATCCAGTCAATGTTATAGTTAAATCCAGTCAATGTTATAGTTAAATCCAGTCAATGTTATAGTTAATCCAGTCAATGTTATAGTTAATCCAGTTAAACAGCCTGCAAATGATCTGCAATAGTGTTTTTACAGTGCTTCATGAATTTTCTAATGAAGTAGTTTTTATTGTTTTCAGCGGAAATATGTCTCACATGTTTTTCTGCAACGATTAAGATTGTGCTATTAACAGAATATTTGTGTCCAGATGTATGATATTGACAAGTGCTTTAAAGAGCTCATTCAGATCTCTGGATCACAGTATACAAGACGCTGCATCCCACACAAATATTTGTAGTCATATGTGTGCTGTTACAGAATTTCACTTCTGTAGCTCAGCTCTTACTGGAAGGATGGCATAACACTGGCTGATAACAGATCACTGGCTTTCTAATCACTTATTTTCTCTATGAGCTGTCTCTTCATCAGCCGTCATTTGATCAGAACAGTCACTGGTTTGTGGATTGTCAGTGGATGTTAAAGAGAAGAGAACACAGAACCTCTTTGGTGTTGAAGTTGACGAAGCAGTATCCTCGCGGCTGACCCTCCAGAGGACCAGACTTGTGGAACAGAAAGTCAAACTGCTTCACTTTGCCAAACTTCTCCAGAAGCTTCACTAAGTGGTACCTGCCAAAGAAAGAGTGAGATGTTCTGTGCAAAGATTTGTAATGTCCACCAGGTGAAACGGCTCCAAACATGAATCATTATTATAAACTGACTGCTGTGAATCAGGGTAAGGAGACCGTTATGAACTGATCCGTTATGTACTTGCTCTGTAACACATTTTTGTTCATTTTTAACCCAAAACGTATTGCAGTATTATATAGTAAAAGTGACGCTTCTCTCAGCAAGCACCACTAATAAATGTACAGATCATGAATGAGTAATGGCCATCATTACAGCCACAGGGGAATAATGCATAACACAATATCATAAACTGGTTTGATCAGAATGACAGGCCTCTTTACACCTTTTTAGCTGTTGTAAGTCTTCAATTCACACAATACAAAGGAAACAGCAGGAAAACAATGAGGATATAAATCAACGGAAACCTGAATTCCCACAAGAGTTTTATTTTAGACAAACAATTATAACTGAGTGCAGCTTCAGTTCTCTGCCAGCCAATAGGCTGTGAAATCACTATAGACCACGCCCCCATGTTCATCATCTGCAGGGGCCAGCACCAATTTTTGACATTTCAAATTTATTTGATATCTTTAAAAATTAAGTCCATAAATGTCAGTCCATGACAGGAATGTGAAAATTTAATACAAGAATGCATATCATCTGAACGTTATAGTGATATTCTAGCTAGATTCAAAAGATTCAAACAATACACGACACGATACACGACACGATACGATACACGACACGATACACGACACGATACACGACACGATACACGACACGATACACGGCACGATACACGGCACGATACACGGCACGATACACGGCACGATACACGGCACGATACACGGCACGATACGACAGACGACACACAACTAAAAAGTTGAAGCTGTAGAACTTTTGGTCAATTCTCTGACACAACTTAGAGTGTGAGTAAAGAGCACTCATATAAAAAACAAACGATTTGCTTTTCCACCTGATTACTGTGCAATACAAACAGATAAACAGGATTCTTCAAACAGTCACGTTCATGGTTTGAGATCAGTCCAGCATTCAGTCTGTACGTAAAAGAGTGTTTTCTCTTCCTGTGCCAAATATTCCTGCTTCTGCAAGTTCACCTGTCCGTCATCCACGTGAAGAACATATAATGTGACCTGACTCAGTATGAACATGACTGCACAAGAGTCTCCTTACAGCCAAACATGCATTCATCTTTTTGTTGTTCTGCAGACCACATTTAAAGATTGTATGGTCGCTGGGATGTGTCAACATTGCTGCCAGTAATCCTTGCTGACAAGTGGAGGCAAACAAACAAACTAACAATATTTAACAAACTAACACAGCTGAAAATGCAAGAGTTCAAGATTTGCCTTGTTAGCACTGTATTAGCCTACAAAACATTTTTACAAGCAACATATATATCACAGCATGTATATAATTTCATTCCAGTACAGCAGATGTTTTATAATGCCCAAATCTTTGCTGTACTCTTAAAGCATGGAACGTAAGTTTTCCCCATAAGATGTCAGAGGTAAGGACAGTCAAGGGCTCGGGACTTCCTGTTATGCCACTGGCCAATCATGTCATATCATTAGCCTAGCAATGCCATGATGTCATTTCCTGCCTCTCTGGAGTGATAATAGGGCATTACATAGGTCATAGGGCATTACACAGCTTAGGTAATTTGATCAAAAGTTTCTGCGGTTCCATGTGGAAAGCTTGTACATTTCGAAATGCAAACTTCTGGGGGCGCCCTGAGCTAGCTAAGAAACTGTCACTGAGATGAATGGGAGTGTCAATGGAAAGCTTTTGATAAGTATTACAGAGCTTCTTGTCATGAAGGCATCTAAGCATACATTTCCTTCAGCTGGGAAATGGATTGGAAATCCACAAGATGCTGAACTGCCAGTCAGGAACGTGATGCTAAAAATTATATGGTACATAACACATTTGTGGAAATTTTGCTATATTACTGTTCTTCTAGTATGACATGCTGAGTGGTCTGGGAATAGCTTCATGCACCGGACTGTGAAGATGCCTCAAATTTCTATATTGTTTTGGAGTTATTTTTATATTTGGAAAGGTAGGAGTTTGGACAGAACTGGGGGTCCGGGCTAATGTTTTCCCCTCCTCTCCCAAGAGCATTGCTCAAAGTAGAATTTCGCACTTTCCCATGCTCCACCCTCTCAGGCTTGGGCCACTGGATCTTCCTGGCTTGCTGCAGATTGAGGATTTGATAGTGGCCGGATTCAAACCTGTAGATTTTTTCAGACCACAATGCACTCCCCCAGAGGGCCATAAAATGTGCCGTCGGGAGGAAGAGGGGGTCCGTCCAGGGAGCAAGCAAACTCTTTGGCTTGGAGTCTTTTGTAAAAATGTAGTCATGAGCCAAACATGTCAGCTGTTTGGGCCAAGATTATTATTGTTAACAAAAACTACCACAAAGTAGTAAAAACTTGCAGTAAAAGGTAACTCTTAGCTAAAACGACACACAAACAAAACCTAAAATATGTAGAAAACTGTAGTAAAATGTTTTTGCTAGATTATCTGGTTTAATCGCGCAAGTTTAACTAACGACTATTGGTTTGTTCTTTCAAAAGGTTCTCAGATCCAACAGGGTCTATAAGGTACTGCCGGGGGCCTGTATCAATAAAGTAATAATAAATGTTAAAAATGGTATATTTACATGCATACAAATATTTGAATCCAGAGTGGCTTACACTGCATTCCCATGTTCAAACATGACACTGGCATTTCTAATGCCATGTTCCACCAGCTACGATAACACCACAAGAATATTACACAACAGAGGTTAAAAGTTTGAAAACACTTGACTGAAATGTTTCTTATCATCTTAAAAATCTTTCATCTGAAGCTGTTTGCTTGAAATTATTATTGTAAAAATAACTGTGCCAACATACTAATTTCTGATATTAGACAATTAAAATTTTATTTAAAATATGTTTTAAAAGTGATTATTTGGACCAAATAATGCACAAATAGGAGCGCAGGAGAGGGGGAACGCCTTTAAAACTCGTTCAAAAACTTCTCAGGATGATTCCTCAAGAAACAGTGATAAGATGTCAAGAAAACATTTTTGTAAATTCTAGGTAAAGGGTGACTACATTGAATATGCTAGAATATAACCTGCTTTCATTATCTTCAGTTTTTTTAGTCACAACATAATTCCCAAAGTTACATTTCATAGTTTTGATGAGTTTACATTCATTCTTAAATGTGAAAAAAAAACATTACCTGTATATTACCTGTACCTTAATATTTTTTGCCCACTTGCATTTCTTTTAGTTCAATATTGCTGGTGCAATAAGTGCAATTTCAGGCCTTGAGCAGAACAGCTGCAGAATGCAGAAAATCACACAGATGTAAAGGTCATGGAGAGATTCTAACAGACACGTGTCTATTTCAGAATGTGTGCTTTAAGGTTGCTTGTTTTCACTGCAGCTTGTTTTCCTCTGCACTGTCCAATCAGACGCGCATTTTTGTTTCTCACTGCCCGCCACATAACGGACAATGCAAAGCTGAGCTTTAACAGCAGAAAGCATAAACAACCTGCGGCACATGCTAGATCCATCACCGGCACTGAATGGGCCCCAGCGGATCACGGACAGGTCAATATGTCAGCCTCTTATTACGACAGCAGCCCCAACTCTGTGTCGCCTACAGACCTGCAGTGTGAGAAACCAGCCCAGAAAGAAAAACCTGCAGGATTGTGTGTTTGTATCCATACAGCTACAACTGTCAGCCTGAACACTGCAGTGAGACAGAAACACACAAATAATGTAAGCACAGCTCTAACCTCAGCTGTGTTAGTGTCATGTTTCTCATATCTCAGGGTGCGTTGACATGGAGCTTTTGTATTCACACTGTAATCGCTGTAAAAATCTGACTGAAAATGTTCCATGTAAACACCTAAAAAGGCCCAAATCAATCGGTTTCAGAGGGGTGGGATAAACCTTTTGATTTAGGATAAATGAAATAATTCCACCATGTAAATGCACATAACTAATTTCGTTGAGTCTACGATCTTCTGCGTAGGCCTGGCCTTGACTTAATTCAGGTCTAGAGGAAAGGTAAGAACAAACCCTTACCTCAGTGTTTATACTAAGCATTTCCCCAATTTTTTTCAAATGACAGCAACAGAAAAGTGGCAGCTATGGTTACTAAATTTCCCACAGTAAACAGAACATACAATCACATATTTATGATGGGCAAAGCTGCCACTCACAGCATCTGATCACACTGAAAACACGCTGGAAAAGCACATTTCACTTGCACATACAGCTACTGAAAGAGTCTTGATAAGCACAGTGTGTCATGCATGTCACTCACACTCAATGATAAGCACATCAGTACTAGAGGAAGTTTTCACCACTAATGTGAACAGACAGTGTAAATGAATCACTAATGATGGCTGTTCTGACACTCTGTTCTGTCCGCTGCAGAGTGACAGCGTGTCATTTTTTATTCTTTTAACGTAGGTTTGAACCCTAAATAGTGCACTTACTGTAACATGCTAAGATTATTGACACCATACCAATGAAAAGAAATAAGCTTTTTCTTAACGTTTTTCTTGAAGTGTTTTCTAAACTTTTCATAATTAAGAGCAACACTTAAAAGTATGAAAGAAAACATGAAAGTAGCACATAAAAAATAACAGACATGCATTCTGACAGAATGTAATATGCAGTAAACAGGACACAGGCTGAAGTTATTCTGCACATAAAAACACAGATCAGATTAAATAACATCTCATGTAAACAGTCACCCGGACTCTTCTAATCACAACAATTTCAACTGGAATGAAAGTGTGCATGTAAATGTGACTAGTATGTGATTTCTACCTTCATTAAAACATAAATCATTTGACCTCAAATCAACATTTTATGCCCACTAATTTATTTGGTAAGTAGCCATGTAAAAAGAGCCATAACATACAGTCAGAATGTTATGGGATCAATTTCCATATGTCACAGATCAAAAAAGAATTAAGTGCAAATCATAATTTAAACGTGTTTTAAATCATATTGCACAAAACCGAGATATTAATTCAAAGTTTTCACACACAAAAGTATCTTTAAATTGATTGGCTAGAGGAGGAGCTGTCAATCTAGAACTAGTGGACCTAAAACCAACATTAAGATGGTGCCCTGATATACATGAACTGCAACATTTGGAGAAGCAAATGCAGAACATGGAAAAGTGAAAATAGTTTAGTCAGTGTTGTGCAATATAACTTAAAACACATTTAAAGTTTAACACTTATTACTGTTTTGATGTTGATCCATGATTGATCCCATAGCCTGTACAGTAAATGGTTAAGTGGTAAGCAGGACTGAATCACAGGCCAGGTGGAAAATATAAGACAATGTGACTTGATGCCCAAACACTGATCAACAGTGGCACATTTTCATCAGCTTTCAGTAGAATGAATGTTGAGCAACTGGTCAAATGCTTCCAGGATGTTTTTGGATCAGGCTAGCAGCTTGTGATAAATGTGATTATACTGAAAGTTAGTCAATAAAGTAGATTAAGAATTACTATGTAGAGCCTGTGCCCTGTTTATATTAAGAAAACAATAAGTGTGTGATATAATGACACCTTTAAAAAAATAGTTCTGTCATTATTTACTCACTCTTATGTTAAATTAACTTGTTCATTTATAGCAGACTGACAGATGGTAATTGTTTGTACACTACTGCCAGGAAAAAACTCATGGACAGCTCACAGTACTGTAACACACAGAAGAAATTATATACTGTTTAAAATGTAGTTTAAATGGACTGTTATATTTGCTTTGCAATCTAATTTTTTAATCTACTGACCATTTACTAATTGCCATAACAATACAGGAATGCAGTGTGATAAATAGCAAGAGTATTTCCAAGAAATAAGAGCAATAAAAGAATGTGTTTTAAATGAATCAGATTACACAGGAATGGTTCAGTAGTTAAGATTACACTTCTGTAACAATTCTCTGATCACATCAACTACAAACTACTTTCAAACTGAATAACTGTTCTCAATTAACCCTTTATTTAGTTCAAGTTCAAGAGAGCTTTATTATCATTACAACTATATACAGCTGATGCCACACATAGTGCAACGAAACAACGTTTCTCCAGGACCATAGTGCTACACAAAACAACAAAGAGCCATTTAGAAACCCCAGTGAACTGCCTCTGAGTGACTCTGACCTCACATAGCAGCACTGTGCGTGTGTGTGTGTGTGTGTGTGTGCGAGATCTCCAGGACCCTGAAGTGAAACTCGCTACTACAAACACTACCAGCATGTGAACTAATTAATCTTCCCAATCAACAGTGTACGGCCATCACGGCTGTTTTCATTCAAGCAGGTTATTTGAAAACAGAGAAGTGAGGGGGAAGGAAACGACTGTCTAGACGGCAGCTCAGGCAAGCTGTACATTTTCCAGGGTCTCTCTCACGACGTGTGCTGTTTCTCTCTTACTTCCCTTCTGTGTCAACCCCCCAATCGTCCACCCACCCTCCACCTTGAGCAGCCGCTACAGGTTCACAGAGTAAACACGCCAGGTGAATGAGAAATGATGGCAGCCCCTCAGCAAAACAGATCTCCATGGCTGAGTGAATCTCTTTAACAAGCCCTGTCGTCATCTGCTCATTCTCCAACACACAGACACACACAGCTAATCAATCATTCAGGCAGGTCCACAGGTCTGTCTGGAAGGCAGTGCAGTCTGCCCCAGCCCACCCCAGGCTTTCCGTGGAGAAAACACTCACTCTGTGATTTTGGGGTCAACGTTGCCGATCCATAGCCGATGGCTGTCCTGTGCCGAACCACCAGACAGGATGGAGGCATTTTCCACAGTATCTGCAGCCGACTGCATTAGTCTCCTAAAAAAAAAAAGAACAAAAGTATTCCAGTGAACCTCTGATTGGGTTTCTAATACACACTGTGGTTTCTGTCTGCTTGCTAAGACACTACTAACTCTTTCTGTCTGTCTGTCTAGATGAGTGGATTTCCACAGCACTGCAGATTTTGCATGTCTCTCTTATCTGACACTTGTTTTAGCTCATGAAGCTGTCTCCTAATAAGCCAATGCTATGTGTGCATTAAATAAGGGAGATGTACAAAACATACAGAGCGATGGGTCCCTAAGACCAGCATTACAAATCACTGATCTAGACAACAACAGTTTAAAAACTGATCACATACATACTTGAGTGATAATCTGAACTACAGAACTCAGGCACCTTAATCCATAATACCTATAATTTCCTCTTAAAACATTTCTTAATTTGATGACTTCTTTACAAATTAAACCTGCTTAATCGTTAACAAAGACTTCTGGAGTAAAATATGTTGACAGTTTAATTCAGGGATGGGGAACCTTCTTTCTGAAGGGTAGAGTCCTTCAGTCCTAAACCTTTATAAAAGCTAAACTCTGCAAGACACTGACCCTACAGGAACAATTCCCATCCCTGGTTCAGTTTAATGTATGTGACCACACCACGATCATGTCTATATGATGTTATAGTCTGTTACAAATATTACATTCAGAAACACTCTTAAAAATGGGCAAAATTACTGTAAACTGTCATACTACCAGAAAAATAAAGCCAACATGAACTAACCCGAACCAAATAATTTACATTACTATAACACATCATTACTTCCCACATTACTAGTGTGGAAACAATTAGCAAGCAATGCTAACACTGTAAGTACAGTGATAAAACTCACCCTCCTTTAGTAATCCTTTCCTTTGCTCTCTAAAAGGTAGACAACGACTTAAAATTCATCCGTCATGTATATTTGCCACACGACCGAACAAGACAATACTCACAGTCGGTTAGCTTAGCATTCATAACGTCAACAAAGACGCGGCAGAGTGACGTTTTCGGTCTATTTTGATAACGTAACACCCTACAACGCGATGACGTGTGTCCTTGTGCTGCGCATGCGTTCAAAAGGAACAACTGCAAGACGTCTTTTGAGAAGCCCTTATCTACACGAGTACAGTAAGTTTGTGAATTTAAATGTACAGTTTAATACACTGGAGAGTGGTCTGAATTAATGTGCTTTGATTTGTAGTGATGACATTTTATGCTCTTGTAGCCTCACCTGAGACAGATTATCAGATTATTTTTGTCATGTTTTAAGTATCATTATCATGTATTACACGGAGGTTATAGATCATTGAATGTTTTTAAATTCCGTGATTAATGATTGGAAACGTTGTTAGTGTAGTAATAAATTGCAAATAAAGCCATGTTTTTATTTAGTTTCAGAATATCTTTTATATGTTACATATACTATAACAAACAATGTTTTCTCTTAAATTCTTTTCTCTTCTAAATGATGGATACACTTACAGTACACAACAGCTTTCAACCACTGTATGTTACTGAATTATATTATTTTAGCAAGAGGAAAACGTATGAGGATTTAAAATAAATCTGAATAGTTAAAATTAAGGACACTTAGTTAAATTTAATTGTAAAATGTCTGTACCATTACAGTCAACAAACTGAATTGCAGAAGAAGCTTGAAAAGTTTTTCAAAGTTTGCGTAAATCCTAATCTGAAAGGTAAAACTGCAATGTATAACTTTTTAGGGTAAAAAATTGTTATTGAGGAAGCAGATAACAAAGCAGTGTTCAAAACAGTCTCCACACTTTACACTGATTCACAACTGTATGTTTATTATAATGGTTTAGAATTTGAGCTGTCTGGTCTTATTTCCCCCGAAATATATAGTAGCTCATGGTAGGTTTCTAAGGCACCACTAGGGTGTTCCGTTCGGCTGTAAAGGTGTTGCTAAGCTGTTACTAGGGTAGTCTGACTTGTTGCTAGTGTGTGTCTGAGGTGTTGCTAACCCTAAGACTGAAATGACTTATTTTAAGTTGCCTTCAAAAACACCTCGGCTGCAAATTGTCAAACAGTCTCACAAGAAACCGTGTCATTGGTTGAGCCAGTGTACTGGTGTAATGTAGAGGCCTGTGCGTCATAAAATCCAACCACATGGTTCACCTTGCACTGTCCCAGCACTGTCTCAGTTTTTACTGTAAGAGTTCTCACTGTAAACATTGAGCTCACTCTCATTTCTAATAATATAAATCAAACTGCAGTGTACTGAAACACACAGACCACCTGTGCAACGGTTTTTCTGCCTGACTTCTCAAAAACCTGCCTTCACCTCCCCTTCATCCACACCATGTGGCCCAAAACACCTGTGTCAGATAACTCCCGTCTCCCAAGAATTGTCACGCTGTTTTTTTTCTGAGCTGCCATTAACCGTAACAGCTGTGGCCTCTTTTGAACCTGCAGCACGCATCATCGAGACCTGATAAAAATCACAGCTTGTATGTGTTTGAGGAAAATCTGCGGCTGTTGTGTTATCTCTCTCATGATAGAGCACAGCAACTGTAAAAACAGAAAGACCACACTTGTTTCATTTTGTGTGGGGAACAAAAAGCAGGTCTTTATTTTGACTAGAGAGGTACCGCACACCTTGACGTAACAAAGAGGCAATGACAGGTGAGAACCTTGTGAGTCTGTTGTTGTGGAGCACCTGCAGACATTATTTATGCTGCTTTTGCTAAGCAAGCATCACTTACTACCGAGTCATTCTGTTGCTTAATTTATTCTGTGCTGTTCGCATGATAACAGTATCGTTCCTCTGTACTGTTATCATTATAGTTGTTGTGGACTTCTCTGTTCTCCAAAATTGAGGACAATTTTTAAAATCTTTCTTGATGATACAATGGGCAAACATATTATAAAGATTTGGGAGTGGCCCCAAAGTAGTAAATAAATATCTGTAAGCTATAAAACATTTAAAACACAAAATAGATCTCATTTGTGATTCTTTTCTGTGAGTCTGCTTCTCTACTGCAGGCTCCAGTGATTTTAGAGACCCTCCCCTTTGTGTTTTTGGTTTCAGTTTATTTATGGGGTATCTCTTTATTATCTTGTAAAGTGAACAGAGTTGCTTGATTTTTTTTTTTTTTTCATTTTTGCATTAAATTATTTTCTCTATTTTTCAAAAAATCATTTTCACAGACATGGCTTTGAGTTACCTAAGCCTCCTGTGGCCAGTGTTGAGCAGACTTCTGCCCTTCTGTTGTGAGGGACCCCAACAGTGGCTGCGTCCCGTCTCTGCCCCGAGTGAGCTGTGCCACAGATCTGCCGAATCATGTTCATTATTATGCCACAAAGAAGAGTAAAGCACCACAGCTACATATCACTCACAGAGCCACAACAAAAAACTTCAATCATAGGGGCAGGAGTAGATATTGTATTTGTTTTTCATAGCAGTGCTTGTTTAGGTTCACTCGAGTGAGCTTTGAGCCCATATAAAAAAAAACTCTCTGACCTTCAAATCCTGCTTTCATTTGTAATTGCTAAGACAATCAGCCAGCATGCTGGTCACTGTCTTTCATTTCTGTCTCCATCTCTGTCCTTTTGAAGACATCAGTGGTGAAGACATTAATGTTTCTTGTTACTTTTTTGATGTCAGCCAAGGCAAAAGCACCGACAGTCAAAGTGAACATCAATGCAGTGTTGGTGGAGGATATTATCAGTCTGGAGGAGGTGAAGGAAGACATGGCCGCCGTCCTGGTGACCCTGAAAGACGATTTCAGCCGCAATCTCATTATCCGCACCTCACCAGGTCAAAAGCTTGCGACGCAAACACACTAAGATGTATTGGCAACTCTGTCTATGGGATAGTTTACAAAAAAACTGTGAACGTTGACCCAAAAATTTAAATGCTTTCATTTAGTGTTTTATTTTATATTAACAGCAGAATCTTTGAATTAACAATAGAAATCACTGTGGTAATCTGGATCACTCTGAAATCTGGTTTGCATTTTTGCATATTCAAACTTGGCAGATTCAGTTTGGTTCTGAAAGTATCAATGGCATTAATTGTTATTGACATCAAACCTGGTGCAACCTGTCTTTTGTGGTCATGTAAGGGGAGCTATATTACTATCATTGAGATAACATGAGGCTAGATGAGTTTTGTTACCTCATCCTCCCATGAGGATTAATGAACAGAGATCCATCTTTGCACATGTTCTGCACATGACCATTGTTCCAAAAGGTGGGGTCACTTACCCTGTTTGTGATCCTACTTCCTGCAGTGCATCCAGGTCAACCCTGTTTACTCCACTGCAATCCCTACATAGGGGTCTGGTAAGAGAGGTCTATAATACCTGGAGAAAGCTGTGCCAATGAGGTCATGCTAACTGACTGCCCTACCACTGTTTGATTTAAGGTGTCTGGGATTAGCTAGTTAGCATGGCTTTGTTAGCCCTTAGTGGTAGATGCTGTATCGTTGCCATCAGAACACAAAGAACTTCTTTTTCCATTGATGACCCCATCATCCCCTGAGCAAAGATGGCAGATTTTAAACCCAGAGAGTTTTGCATTGGAGCCCTGCTAGCAGAGAAACTGGTAATGAAATAATTGGAAAATCCAATAGATGGCATTCTCCAGATATTATAGACCTCAGGTCCAGCTTGGACATGGCTCAATCCAAGGACTAACTCAGGTCAGTGAGACGGTGGAATGAAATGACGTCTTGCTTTATTGATTAAATCATCTGGGTTTCATTAAGTGGTGAGTTGATTATGAAGGACAGGAGAATCACCTTGGCAGAGGGAAAGAGGTTGTGGAGAAGGGGATTAATGTGGTGACTTGGTGTCTGGGCACACCACACAGGGATTAAAGTAAAGTCCTGTAAAGTCGGTCTGTCAGCTATAGGATAGAGGGTTTGCTCTTGGATCTCTGCGAACGTACCTTCTCCTTTTCCAGATGAATCTGCCATCGGAGAACATTGCTTCACAGGCCCCTCTGTATTTTTCCAAACACCTCATCTGACTATGAGACCTCAACTTCCTTCCTGTAGGATAATTCCTCTAATGTGTTTCCAATAGAGGCCCCAAACAGCTGTCATTGGACATTTCTGCATTGCCAATGATTCTAGCATCAGGCTAGTATCACTTCTGAATACTCACAAACCTTAAGGTTCTTGAAATGAAGAGGGCAACAGGTAGTTCCATGACCAGGAAGAGCCCATTTGGCTAATAGCTTCCTTGACCAAGGTTTTGTTAGTGGAGGAAACAGCAATATGTTTCATGGAAGTGTTAGCAGATGTGAACGTTCGCAGGTAACACATATGCGTGCATGGACACACAAGCTGAAATGAATTCCAGTGCCAAACCTTTTTACTGCAAGTCCATACTCCTGCTGAATACTAAATATTTGCTTTTGCCAAGATGGAGGTTGGGCTGCAAATTGTATATTGTGTGTAATGTTATATTATGAGTACTTGATTTGCCATGTTTATTGAAGTCAGATTCTTTGTAAAAGCAACTTACTTGGCCAGTAAACATGAATTCTGATCCCATGTGCAATCCATTGAACAGCTGGACAGATGCTGATTTTTAGGGCTCAGAGAATCAAAGCTAAATCAGAGCCTAATCAGAACTACATCTTCTGAGGGGTTACTGTTATAAGCAATATCTAACATTAAAACATTATCTATTGTGTTAAGCTTTGAAACCTAAAGTCCTTTTGTAAAATGTTGAGAAGTGTGTTATATCTCTTTACAATAAATGCCACTTGCATTGACATTTTGTTATGTAAAAAACTTTTGAGTGTCAAAGTATATTTTGATGTGGAGAATGTCAAGCTCTTGAGTGTTTTCTTCAAGGAAAAAGGTCACATGCAGGTACTCTCCTATTTCGATAGATTAAAAACAATAGCAGCCTGCAGAGCGTCTCAGCTGCTTCTTGGCCTCTCAGAAGTGTGTTTTTAAGTGTGGTTGGACAAAACAGAAGGAAGGGAGATAGGAACATTTCTGTGTGAGGTGAGGCAGATGAGGGAAAGAGAGATGCTGGTGAAACGTTCTAGTTCTCTGTGTAGAAACTGAGGGGGGAGATGAACTGCTTTTTTCTTCAAGGAAAGTAAGATGTGTCTTCACAGTCATAGACAGCTGCGCCTTCCTTTGCAACCTGTCTGGTTTTGAGATGATTGAGAAAGGATACAGAATGCGTCAAACATCTTGTAATGTGTTTTTCTAATCTATCTCAGGCAGAGATAGATTTTACCACAATGACAGACCGGTTTCATAAAAAAATAAGTCCTCATAATGTGTTTATTCTTTCCAAACACTAATTTTAAAATAATTTTCACTCTCAGTTGTTGGCCTATAGTGTGTCCAGAAGTTTCCATTTTGGCCATTTTGGTTAATAACAAAGGATTGTGTTCCTGTGTGTTCAGGTGCATTGGACCACATTACAGTCATCACAAAAGATGGCAAGTTTCCCCTCAACCAGCTGGGCCAGATCTCCAGGAAGTCTTCACAGCTCCTTGTGGTCAATATGACCAGCCTCCCAGAGGTATGGCACCGAAACCAGCCATCACTTCATAGCAGAACCTCACACTGAACCATCTCCATTAATACTGTTGCAGCAAAGTCAAGCACACACACCAGAAACACTCTTTCTCCTGCTGAAACCTGAGTGTGATGGACTCTCTCCAGCCTGAGCGTTTTAGAGAAATTGATTGATTGTAGAGGGAAGCCCTTTGTTCTTGGAGAACGATTGAAATGTAGGCCAAGAGTCTGTGGTTAGCTGTCAGAGGCCAGGAAATGACCGCAGAGTGCCCTCCAGAACTTAGACCTGAGTTAATGTGTGATATCTCTCTCTCTTTCTTTATGTCTTTCTGTTTTTTCTCCTACTTCTACCATCACCACGCTCTCCGCTGATACATACGCGTCTCACTGACAATCAGATAAATCTAATAAGATTAATGTGCTCTCCTCCTGGCCTATGTCCACTTAATTAAGACTCTAGTTTCTTTAAGGGTCTAAAACTAAGCTACTTTATTCATCCTTCTTGGGCCCATGAATATCTAGAATTATCTGAGAATTTAAAGAGACCATTCACCTGAAATAAAAAATCTGACATTTATTCTCCCTCATATCGTTCCTAAGCTGTTTTCTGTTTTTATTTGAAAAAGCTGAATGTTTTAATAAATATCCTTCTGCTTTTTGGGTGAACTAGTCCTATAACTTCCCTGTGGTTATTAGAACCTGAGGTGATACGTGTTGGTAAGTTATTGATATAACAATTAAAATTGCGAATGGATTTACGCCTCTATTCATCACCTGTGTATTTACTTAATAGTAAAACAAGAACCTGCACGATATTAGGGCCAGTTTTCATAGTCAGATGGCCATCATTTCAGAAAAAAACGACCATTAAATAACAGGCCTGCAAAAGACAACACAGAGGTGACTGGCCCAGCCTGAAAGCAAACAGCTCTGTGATTATTCTAATCCATTACACACTCTCAGAGAAGAGGCCATTGCTTTCCAGTCATTTATTAAAGGGCCAGAGAAGGTCCTGTAATGAAGGTCTTGTTGAGGAACTCCAGTGGTTGTTGTATGTTGTGGTGCAGACAGCAGTTATTAGCTTCCCCTTTCTGTGTGGGATTTACAGTGATTACCAAAGCCCACTGTTTATCATACTGACTTTAAATCCTTGCTTTAAAATCACAAGTGTTTTTTATTTAATTATTAACCAGAACAGTGTTGAGTGTACTGTAAAACTCTGAACCACAAGTGAAGTAATGATGAATAAAGTGCAGAGCGAATCACACGCACACAACGGCTACATGAGTCACTAAATCTGGATATTTTTAAGAAGCCGAAACCTCACGTAAATACATTTAAAATTATCAGAATGTGTTTACAGCATTCTAAAAAAAATACTGTCTGCTTGACATTTCACAATCAGATGAATGTAGAATATTTCTATTAAATGCAGATACATACAGCTCTTATACAGCTATACAGTTTTATATAGTATAGATATATGTAATAAGTTAAATGCACTATAGGCTTAGCAGTGAGCCCAAGTATCCTATTCCAAACAAATCCGACATCTTTATCCTTGAAACCTAAACCCCCATGATGTATGCATACCACACAGCCTGCACACAAGTTCAGAGTGTGTTCTAAGGTAATACGGCCACATGAGTTGTAATAGGTTATGAGATGAACAGGCAGAAACGCCTGACACAGGGTCACAGTGGGTCAGCTCCCCGCGCTGCAACCTCTCAGCTCCGTCCCCGGGGACCCACAGCTGACAGCAGCCCGCGGCGCTTCCTACATCACGCACTCCAACCACCCACCTCTACAGCCCACTGCCCTTCTTTCTGGAGCTCCATCATCACGAGATGCTGCCCATCTCCTGGATCAAAGGGCCTGCGGTCGGGGTACTTCACAGTCCTGGAAGGGGGTGGTCTGTTGAGACATGAGGGTGGTGGAGATGCAAAGGTGTGTGAGGGGTTGCAGCAGGTACTGCTAAAGCAGCTGGCTGTCATTAGCTCAGATGTGTGTTTGTGTGTGTCCTCAGGCCACGGCAGCCGTCACCCGGGCCTTACAAGAGAGCAGCATGGGACTTAATCCAGAGGTTGAGGGCACCAACATCAGGGTGCCTATTTCCAGTTGAGTGTTTTACCGCCCAGGGCCTGAGTCCTCATGACCACTCTTAACCTTTCCATTGAACGTCACTTTCTGCACTGCTCTGTTTATTTTCTTTCCGGGTTCCCATCTTTCTCTCTCACACTATGTCTGGCTGTTTCCCTTCCTTTTTGTATCATAATTTCACATGCTCAGTTTACTCTGCATAACATCTCTGAATCTCTGACCGCTGCTATCTTCTGCCAAGCCGAACAGTTTGGCTGGACCTTCACGAATCACACGACTGTTTGATTAGGAATCTGCAACGGCTTCAGCAGCAGGTGTTTGTCTGGCAGCTCGTGTGTCTGGCCTGTAATCAGCACAGTCTCCCGCATACATTTGCATTTCTAAAGAGCAGGACGCTTGATTGGCTGGGAATCAGTAATTATGAACATTGTTTGTAGTAAACAGGCTCTACTCTAGGACTGTCTGCAAATGGCTTGCAACAAAATGCCAGTTATCAGATGGGGTAACTTCTACACCTCTCAGACACTGAGAGAGAACAACAGTTTGTTGATTGTCAAACTTTTTTGTTTAGCTTTGTCTTAAAAAAAATAATTGGTTCTTTTTAGCTCATAGCTGTTTCTGGCTTGTAGCCGTGTCATAAACAAATTGTCTGTCAGCTTTTATAATATCAAAGTGTAAATAACAGCGTCTGAACTACAGTGTCTTAACACAGCTGTTCAGCTACACTTTAAATGCCATGTGCTCTTAGGAATTCAACACATTCCAGAGAAGTCTTTTTACATTATTATCATCTGAAGTGAGTCGTGTTATAACCTATTCTGAATATCTGACTCCCAGGGTGACTCAAGAACACAGAGAGAATCTGGCAAAACTGGCTAAACAGTTCAGCAACAAGGCCAAAGACTCGCTGAGAAGAGTTCGCTCCAACACCGTCAGTCAAGTGAAGAAGTCCAAGACACTTGATATTCGCTTGATAGAGAAACAGGTGATAGATATAAAGACCTTAGTGAAATCAGACATGGAGTTTTGGACATGGGTGACTTTTGGTCCATGTCTATTATAGCTGAAGCGATCTATATGATAAGCGTAGTCATAGGTGGCAGTTGTGGTCCACTGGTTAGTGAGTCGGGCTTGTAATCAGTAGGTTGCTGGTTCGATTCCAGTGCCGGCAGGTAGCAACTGAAGTGCTCTTGAGCAAGACACCAAACCCCCGATTGCTCCCCGGGTGCTGCAATGATAGCTGCCCACTGCTCCAGATGTGTGTGTGTGTTCATGACCTGCAGTGTGTGTTCACTCTCACCAGTGATGGGTTAAATGTCACATTTTGGGAATGGGTAACCATATCTGACAAAAACATCACTTCACTTATAATTATTATTATACTACTATTGTAGTTAATGTACAGATTTAACACCTGAAAATAAAACATCTGTTATCATTTATAGTAGTTCGCCTAATGCCATCCCATGACTTTTCTGAGTGGACACAAAACAATTTAGAGAAATCGTTTGCTTCTTAGCGAAATATCCCATTTGTGTTTATCCATATCTGTATCACAATATATTCTTAACAGTTGAGTATGTAATAATATATTAAAGTCTGGAGTCAGTCTTTTTAGCTTTCACAAAGGCTTCTTTGCAGTTTTTATTACACACCCGTGTATATTTCTGCACATCATTATTCAAATATGAATATCCAGTAAACCGCTATATTTATTTTGCTTTGTTTTTCTAATATCACCAGGTTCAACAAATGGCAGACGGTTATGTAGCGGACATTGACAAACAGCTGGCAACTAAAACCAAAGAGTTACTCGGATGACAACAACAAGGACTTCCAAACCCTTATTACATCACCTGTTTGTTTCTGTGATGCTCTTGTGACACAAACACAAGTCCTCGACTCCAGACGAGAATGTTAATGATGACAGTGATGGAAGTGCAGTTGCTGATGGTGGTGCTTGTGTGTTTATCTGATGCATAAACAAATGTTAGTGTGGCACATCAACCGCTCCTCGTGTTCACATCTTCAAACCAACAAATGGGAGACAAATGAACCTTTAATGCGATTTGTGGAACTCCTAATCAGGGTGTCGCCACAGAATGGAGTTAACGCAAAACTCGCTGCACTGAATATATGGTCTGTACATGATGGTGTGGATTGAGTGCACACAATAACATACTGACAGCATTTTTTCATACTCGCTATGAATGAAATGCTTCAGCTGTTGTGTTGGAGCTGTAGCCCACTTGGTTGTCTGTGTGCTGCAGCTGTAATTTTTTTTATTATCATATTTTGAATGTTGAAAGTTTATTCTTATGATTATTCTAGAATGACAATGTAAAATCCTCAGACTTACACCAATATGTTGGTGACTAGTAAAATGGTTCACATCTTCACATCTTAAAAATAAATTCAAAATTTTAAAAAAGCTCTTAACTTTTGACTCAAAACATAATGTAAAAACAACCAATTAATACATATTTTAGCTTGATCTTCCATTTGCCTATAGCCAGTATTACAGTTAGTGTTTTAGTTTTTAAAGATTTTGCAAGAGCGTATAGAAACAATTCAATAAATAAATAAATAGCGCAAATACTGTCATTAACAACAAACTTAAACTTGATTGTGATGGGTTCCAGTGTGTCGATTAGTTTTCTGTAACTGCACAGCTATGATGTTGTTCCAGGATAAATACATCAAAGTTCCAAATGACTTCCCCACATTCCTTCAAAAATTGCTAGAGTCGGAAATGGACTTCAAAGAGCCATACAACTTACCCTAGCAAAAGAATTGACAGTGACCTGTGGCATTAGAAAGTCCTTTAAAGACAAAGATTCTAAGACAACGGCACACCAATAATAAATGCACACGTGCTTCATGTCATGGCTGCATTATCACTTCAGTGTGTGCATTCAGTGTTAATAATTCTGTCTCTGTTGTCAAACATTACTTACATATACAACACTGTACTGAAGTGTTCCCTGTATGGCCGCGCTGGAAACCGCTCTGAACTGTATTGTCTCTAATGGAGGAAAAACACGGGGTCACTAAATAAACAAAAGTTTAGAGGAGGTTGTTCGCAGGCAGAGGAAATGGGCAGGTTTTCCTCCGGCCCATATGTCAGTAATTTGGGGGCATTGTGTACCTTGGCCTGAGAGGAGGCTCATGATCGATGGAGGGGTGAAAATACAGAGTCCCTCCCTCCACGCGCAGCCCCGAAAATGACTTTCAGCTGATAGTTTGATTTCACTGAGATTTATCAAGTGCATGACTGTTTCTCTGTTTATCACTGCCATGATGGAGGACTGCAACAGCAGCGCGGAGGCCAAATGTTTCTCTTCTGTGTTGCTGAAAATATATACATGTAAATTGTCTCCGTAAACCCTTTAATTGACAGTAAACTTGCATTACAGAAACATATGCCGGACTGTCACCTTTAACCTGCAGCGGTCAGCGCACGCGCCAAATCAAAATAACGCTGCTATACTTTTTGCTAAACTCCAGTTTTAACCAACGCAATTGTCCGGCAGTTTTTCTGTCTTTCAATGGTTAAAACATGAAACTGTTCTCTTCCTAGTTTCCATGCAAATGAGCGAACTGCATTATTCATGCTGTCAGTGACAATGCGAGCGCGCTGATCTGCGGGTTAGCGGAAGAGACGCGCTTTACAGTCAGCGGGAATTACGCGCCCCTGTCCGCGCGCGCTGATTACCGCTCGAGAGCGCGTTTAATCACTTCAGCCGCACTGAAATGCCTCTCGCGCGCTCGACGCGTCCTCGCCTGAAGTGGGCGAGCCACCGCGACCCCGACATCACCAATCAGTTTAAACGGCAGACACACTTTCCGGAGATGAGACGAGATTTTGCGTCGGGCTGCCGGTGGCAGAAGGGCACCAGAAGGGAAGAGAAATTAGCGCAGATTCTCAGTGATAGTCATGCATATATCAGCAGCTCAAATCCTTGTGTCGCGAATGCATTATTTATTCCTGATCTGAGGTCAATCGTGCGCTTTAACAGAATGACACAATATGTGGCTCGGATTTGAACTGCATTGTAATACAGTGGTGATGATTGTCTTCATTAATGCAGAGTTAGGTTTATCCGCTGCATGTGTATGTAACGCAGCACATGTCTGCAATCTCATATCATCCTAACACACTTTTCTTCTGTGAACATCTCCACAATGTTCTGTAATTAATTCATCCCCAACATCTTAAATTACAGACTCCACTCAAAGTGATATTAATAATTTTAGTCCTAGAGAAGTACTTTCTAGGAAGCATTTTATTGGACAAAAATATGGATACGCCCTCCAGTGCAAGATGAGTCATCAGTGTTTTTGGTCTGTTTTCAGGAAGCCCATAGAAAAGAAAAATCACATATGAGATCTCTTTAATATTGCTAATTATTTCCCATAGACAACAATGAGATTAAATGGAGAGCAAATGAAAACTTTTGCTTAAGTCTCCTGTGTCTCAGATATTTCTCCTCAGAAAAAGACCCAGAAATCTCACAAATAGAGTTTCTCCATAGAGTTTCAGAGGAGATCTCAACAATCTCACAAACTGAGCTCAGACCTGCCAAATCCGCAAACAAAAGTCAATATTATTTCAATATGAACTCAAACTTTCTTATCAAATTTACTCAAATCCAGATTATTTTAGCTACAATCTAAAATGATTTTGCAGTTCCATATTTTGTATGTTTTTTAACAATTTGTCTCATTTGTTTCTCCTAAGCAATTTTAGGAGAAACATCTGAGACAAAGTTGATAATTAAAATAAAACACAACTGAGATCAACATCAAATCTCCTGAGATACGAACGTGCAATAGAAGAAATATGTTTTCTTTTCTGTGAGGTTAGGACTCTAAATTCTAAATGGGTGTATCTGTTTATTTGTCACTATATGCTACAGATGGCTATAGAAGCTAGCAGATATGCCACAAAACAGATTTAATGGTGTGTTGTTGAGTTAATCCATTGATTATAATACAAAGGTGACAAAAATCATGACAACGGTAAAATTGCTCTAATGTATCATTTCCCTTTGTACAGTTACAACTTCAACTGCTAGATTATTTCATCCAGGAAATGCAAATCTACTATTTGCAGGTGATTTATGCTGTGGAAATTATTTCCTTCCGGTTGCCCTCCATCCAACCTGAACGACCCTAACCTGCACTATATGTGCAATTACAGCCCTGTGCGGGGTGCACTCATTAGATGAGTCCTATTGAACACAAACGTCTTTGAGTCTGAAGTGGTTAAACTGTCATTTCAAATCGTCTGGATCTTGTGATTACCGGCACAGGAGGAATTATATATTTAGCTTTAAGTCCGTAGTAATTTCCTGCTCTGTCCTGATCCTAAGTGACTGGAGCGTTAGATGCGCCCATCTCCTCGGCTTCCTCTCGGGAACGCCGTAATCAGCGGTGCAGATACGCGAGATGAGGAGCAGCTAAAGTGGGTTGAGGGTCATGACATTTGCACGTTGCATGGCATCTGGGCAAAGTGCATAGTATTAATGCCTTTTTACTGCCCAATGTGAGCGAGGCACCTGCCATGCAAGGGGACGGAAGGATGGATGAGAATAATCCAGTAAATTCTTGATCAAATCTGACAGACTTTAAGAGTTGGCAAATGGTGGACAGAATAAAACTCAGCAACATCCCTACTGCACCATCACCTACCCCACCCAAAAAGTATCCT
>JAZGTK010005590.1:9691-22121 GCA_036877625.1 Ambastaia sidthimunki
ATCACTTTTATAACACCTTGTTACAAATAAATGACCAAATACCAAAAATTCCCTTGGTACCTGCTGACACCTCACTTGCTAATTTAAAAGTCTGGTTTGCAGCATGCTGAGACAAGTAATATTATTCTGAGAAATGTGACAATCAGATTATCTGTGATCACAGAGCTCAAGAATGAATAGCTTTCCAGAAACTCATAAATATAACAAGTGAGCTAGGTATGCAGGAGAATTAAAATATTATATTCCACTGTTCTAACTAATTTCAACAAGGATCATCACAATCAACATCACAACCAACCGACTTTTTTAATTCTCCTGCATACTTGTGCCCACCTGTTACATTTATGAGGGTTTTTAGAAAGCGAAGCGTTCATGTGCTCTGAGGTCATAGATAATATTCACATACTTTTTAACATATAAAGACACATATATTAATCAGTGGAGTGTGACTACATTTGCTTTAGTCACGCAACAAAAAGTAGGCACTTTTCTTTTCTCGCTCATAAATACGTCTACGTGACGCCAGAAATGCTGTCTAGGTAGACAGCTTACATATGTTTTGAGCCCCAGACAGTGTTTAACGTTCACATGGGGAGCTCAAGTCCCTCACTATTATTGCTGAGGTGTAATGTCACATTCCTGCAGTCCTCTGGGGAATGTGTAAAGCGACATAGGGGGTCAGATAAGCAGGGCGATGTTTGTTTTAGTGTCTGCATGGAGAACAAATAAATATACTTGCCTGTTCAGAGCGCTCCAGTTACACAGCTTTTGTTGCGGGGTGTGTGGTAGTGCAGCTCCGCTAATTTAGGAAAGAAATGCTTCGCCACTTCTGCAGCCATAACTGCATATGAAAAATGTTTAAATATTCATTAAAAATGCGGATAATTGGGTAATTGTATTATAAAAGCATTGCTACTGTGCAAAGCTACAAAGCTGCTTAATTTATCAAATTGTTCCAAATGACATTTTATTAGTTCGTGAGCTTCTTTTGTTTTTGAAAAGTAGTCAATATTACCTACATTGCTAAAATCTCTTGCTATATGTCGTTTAGGTCTGTAGTGATATTTTGTCTATTCATGAGTAGAGATCTTGCAAAGTGCACTCGACGATTTGTCTAGACTCATCCATCATTTAAAAACAGCTTGTCGCGTTATCTTCAGCTAGTTGTTAATTAGGTTTTAGGAAGTTTGTTAGAAAAGGTTACTAGACAACGATAAAACTACAGGGCGCGACAGGGGTCATCTTGTTGTTCAGCGACTTAAATATCTGGAATAAACAAACCGTAACCGATTGCCTGTGAATTACAAAAAATTTACAATCTTTTATTATAGTAAATATATTCAAAAAGATATTATTCATCAATATTATATTTTTAGATTTACAGAGAGTAAAATCAGACCAGCTGAGATCATTGCAACATTAAACAACAGGAGGTAGGCAAAATAAAAAAAATCGCCGTTGTCAAAAGGTACAAAAGCATAACAACCACAAAACAAATAGTGAATTTAACAATAAAGGTGTACGAAAGTAAAATAAATAATATACAATACAAACATATGCGAACAAAAACAGTATTTATTTGGTCACTGAACACAGACTATATTCAGTATTTACTGATTTGTGCGTCACTGTGAAATTCAGTAGTTGTATTCACCTTATACGTGTCTTATATCTGCAGTAACGACATAACGTGTAAAAGTGAAATAGGTATTTTGACCTATTTGAAAATAGGTATTTTAAAATTGACCTATGAGAAAAACACTGTAAGTACCATTGAAAGGGTGGCCTTGAAATCATTACATTAAGCAAAGACATTCTTAAGCAAGGACATTCATTTCCAGTTTAACATAGGATACCCTCTTCTCCTCCAGATGAGGAAGTCATCGTGATTTTCAAATACAACTGACTGTAACCTGCTACAAATAACACTCTTTAAAAGAAACATGATGTCAACAAAAAGAAAAAATACATAAAGTAAAGAAATGCAATAGAAATTTCAATCAACTTGTACCAAGAGTGCAGGGGAGCAAGTCTTAAGAGGAGGTACAAATGCTGTACCCAAATTTCCAATCTTTTGTAGTGCCATCCTGTTATTCAGGTTTATACTACATAAAACCCATAAACTACTCCCATCTACACCAATTACGTTTCTTCTGAAGCTCCCAGTGATTCAGAGTATCTCATTCTGTTCCAAGTCATCTGGGCCTGGCAGGAGGTTTTAGTGCTACTTTCTGTATTGCCTACAATGAATGGATGCAAAAGAGCATTCAAAACACAATTAGTCATTTATACACCCATTCAGCAGATTGTCAAACTGCTTGGATAAATTAACAGTTCCCATAAAAGTGGTTTTATAGCATATAAATGGTAACTACAGTAATGTTTCCATAAAATATAGTATTGCCAATTTACCTGTGCAGTATACGCTGGTTGTACCCCTGTGGGTTTTGCAGGAGGCACAGGAGGTGGTTTTGGCTTAGTCACCTATCAGTGCAAACAAAACAGGATAACAGCACTGGAGGGTATTTATGTCAGTAGGATGGGATGCTCACTGTTGACTAAATAGTTCCAGTAAATGTTAAATAAATTGCTACTTACAGGTTTATATGTGAGTGGCGGTAAAGGTTTTGATGGAGGAAGTGGTTTAGATGGTGGGAGAAGTGAGTTTGCCTGAATTAAAATTTGAAATTAGACATTGCAGCTGTTTATTCTCACAAAGTAGTAATTTTATAACACACTGATTTATTTGCATGTCATATCTGTAAGTAGAATTACTAACAGTAGCTAATTTTATTGACAAGGCCTCACCTGAGTAGTATCAATGTTTCTTGCAGAAGATGCAACAGGTTTCGCAATCTAATACAATACAGAAGTATGTCAATATTTATTGGACAACAAAAAATTGTTTTATTATTTTGTAAGAAGATAAACTACCTGTTCTATCCTGGTTTGTGGTGCTGCCTTTGGAGGCTGTGCAGGAGAAATAAGTGGCAACTATTTAATATGCAGTTATAATGACATTCTTTAAAACATAAGAACTAGTGAGGCACAAAATAAACAGCTTGTTTAGAGGTAAATAAATGAGCTTACCAATGGTGCTGGCCTACAGGGTGCAGCTGGAGCAAAGAGAGGCCTGCAGGCCACAGTTGAGGATGACTCAAGGAAAGCTGGCTGACTGATGCGTGGATGTGTATACTTGGGGCTGTTCTTGGCACTGCCTGGCTGAAATGCTGGATTACACTGTCCCGATGAAGTGTGGATGTCCTTCAAAGACCTATTTGAATATAATTTAAAACATTAAGCACTTTACTAGTATTACTATTGCAAACTGATGATTTTTAGGTAAGTAACAGATCCTACCTTTTCTTTGTAAACGATGCGTTTTTGTTTCTGCAACACAGTAGGGCTCCAATGATAACAATAATCATTGCCAGGACAACCGCAGATGTAGCCACACCAATTATCACAGCATTTCTTACTGTAAATTAAACCCACACGTTTGTCACTATTTCTGTTGTCCACAAAAATGTATGAAATGGTCAATGACTTCCTCAGATTACACATAAAGAAGTAATAATATGCCAAGGATAAAAATGCATTACTTTTTGAAAGTTCTGAGAGCTGAACATTACAGTAGGGTGGCGCCCAGCCTGGATCACAGTGACACTTTTTCTCATGGTTACAAACCTTTAAAATGCAAGACAAACTTTAGCTGTATGATGCTTTAAAAAATCTCAAAGGCAGAAAAGACATTTGACATATTGAAACAATATGATATTTTACAACATTTTACAATATTTTACAACATGAAAACTAATGTATTATATATACTTTCTATAATGTTTCCCATAATTCTACAAGTAAAAATATAAAATATATTACAAATATATGGAATAAAACTGAAAAGTCACACACCCCACGGCCGTTGCATTTGTCAGAACAGTTCTCAGTGCCATATATACTAATGTCCTGGCAAAGGCTGTTGTAACACACCTGTTAGAAATAAAAAATAATTTGCTGTTTTGTACATTTTAAATCCTTTCATGAGCTATACAGAAAAATGTCACCAGTAAGGTAAGTAATATACTTTATTATTTACTTGCCTTATTCGTATCACATTTGGTCCCTGTTGGAACCATTCCTAAGTCTTCTGTTGGTGAGGGATCATCAACCATGTAGCACGTTCGTGACCGCGAAGTTACTCTAATTTTTTTATTTGTTATGGGGAACTCTTTTCCACCAGAACAGTATATTTTCCCACATTTCATGTGCCTGTAGGTTGTGATAAATATTTGTGCCATTTTAAACAAAATGTGACGTGCCTTACATACTAAACAATGTTTGAAAAATACTTTTTTTTTTTTTTTGTATTACAATCTAAATTACACTTACTCAGGGCTCCTCGAAGTTCTGTCCATTACATTGTTATGAAAGCAGGTATTGACATCTACATCAGCCCCTAAACATAATACAAGACAAAATTTTATGTCTAAGTTTGATTTCTCGTTCCTGTTTGTCTGCATGAAAAGAGCTCCATACTAAAATCTGTAAATGCAGAAAGCAACCATTAAGCAGTTTTCATGTAATACATGAAAACAGTACCTGGTCCCCACAGCATCTTGCAATGGTCCTTATGTGTTGGACATTGTCCATTATAACAGTAACCCTGATTAGAATTGCATGGCAGTCCATTCATCTTATAGTCATCTTTGGGACAGAAGGCTGATTCTCCTGTACAGTACTCATCCAAATCACAGTCATGAGCACTTTCTCTGCACAGACTGCCAGATTCCTTCAGCTGGAAGGGAAGATGAACTGAGATGAGTTCAGTGAAGCTACTTTGATAATGTGATTCAGTAATATTGCTTTATACAACTCGTGCATTAATGCTTTAGCTCTGTAACATTGTATAGTTGTGAAGGCTAGAGGGATGCAGTTTTTGGCCTGTGTATTAAAAGCAATGACTTACCTGGCAATTCTGACAGCACTCCCCATGAGCACACTGGGCACCTTTGGTCAGCTGACAGGTGGAGGCATTGCAGCAGGGATTGTTGCATTCCTGAAATCATATGAAATTTGGGATCAACAAAAGACGGATGTTTTGCAAGAGCAAATATATACTCATGACCAGACAGCTGGTTTTAGTGATGTCATGCTTGAACTGTGAAACTGAAGTTGCCACAACTAGGAAACTTTGTAAATCAACATGTCAAACCTCAACAGTTCCGCAGTCACACTCCTCGCCCTTTTCTACAAACGCATTTCCACACACCGGGCCCCCGTATATTTCTCCCTCATCTGGCAGATCTAGAAGGCAGCTGCTGTCATAGTTCTGTATGAAACTCCTTAAAGATGCTTGACTACAAGTACTGAAGAGGTGTGGGTAGACAAACCTGTGGAAACAGCGTGAAAGAAAATAACGATGTGTAAAGACTTCACATTGTCCCAACAAATGCTGATATTTAAAAGACTCTTAACTGTGAAATTTTAATGTTCAGAAATTTCAATGTTTCTAGTGGCATTGTATAAATGTATTCTAAAGTTTGCTAAAAAAGTGTTTTCGATTAGCCTCACCCAATGGTGTCTCCCATAATACATCCTTGACTTGAGGAACACCCACATGTCTGATCATCATGTGACATGCCCAGATTATGTCCCATTTCATGAGCAATGGTAGAAGCCACTGCAATTGGGTTGTTATTATGATCCTTTGTAAAGAAAAACATTAAAATCATTACATTTACGACAACTGGAGCTCACTTTCAAACAGAATAACATCAACATAGAAAAGGTGAAATCTTTTGTTAATTTCCTTAGTAAATGCTTACAAACAAACCTCATTCACAGCACCAGATGACTGAGTACACATAGCATACATTGTAGCCAACCCAACAGTGGATCCCTCAAAATCTACAGCACTGAACAGAATAGATTTTAAGCCATTGACAGACACTTGATGATGAGACATTATAAGTAAACAGTGTTCAGTGTCGGTAAAAATGTGGTATATTCAGCACAGAAAGCAATTGATTAGTCAGTGACTCACGTAACAAAATGGGCATTGTCATGCTTCTTTCTTTGGAGAAGAGAGTCCTGACGCCATTTTAGAAATCGCTTCAGAGTCAGATCTGGATTATTACTGACCTCAATCATGTCCTTATGAGCCCAAATCTCAAGCCCAACCAACCTGACACGTATGTTTAAAGGCCGGTAAAGCTGAATGTGGAAGACAATATATTAAAGATATTAAACATCACACAATACATATTACTGTCAAACAAACATATTTAATATAAGAGTTCACAGAGTACGACACCTTGTCTACATGATTTGCGACTAACATCATTCGTTCTTCAACTGTCTTCAAACTTCCAAACCTCTTGAACTGAAAAAAATGATATGTTTTAACAATAAACCTATCACAGTAGTAACCAAGATTTTATTTTAATAACATCATTAACATCATACCTCCATATTATCAACAACTAAAACCATCTCAACAATCCGCTGTCCACCAATGGGGGCTTTGTTTCTCTGAGAGCACAAAGAAATAAAGTTATTCTCATAAAACAATGATAAAAACATTGTAAACAATTTTGAGGTATTACATAAATATATGTAAAAAAAAATTCAATTTATTTTATATCCTGTGTAAAAGACTCAAATCAATTGTGGAAATTCAACAAATTACATTATATATCTGAAAAGTACCATATTTTTGCTTTTGTACAGTCCACTAAACCTTGGGCCAAGGTCATAGACTGTGTCGTTAATGAATCCAAAGGCCCCCTGCTTGGCCCTTAAATGCTCTTGTTTGTAAACAGCATGATTTCCATCCAAAGACTCTTCTAGGGGCTCAATGAAGTAAACTTGCTTTTCTGCTCTCAGAAACCCACTGCAAATGAAGAAGATTTAATATGTTACAGGGTATAATGTTAGTATGAATTTAAGCATGAAATATCTCTGGGAAGTAAACAAATAGGTTAAAATATTTCCTTACTGCATTCCAGAACACAGACCAACACTGACTGAAGAATCTTCTAAATTGTGGATGTGTCCCTGATAGTAACAGTGGTCCTGAAGTGTTCAAAGCAAAATAGATGCACTGTTAAACAGTGATTTTAATATAATATATATAAACTACATTACTGTTTAAACATACAATATTTCCTGAAGAGTTTGTCTCTGAAATCCCATCTTCTGTATAATGTGACACACTGAACTGTTCTCCTAAAAGCTCCCTGTGGTCAAATAAATTCAAGCCTTAATTCAAGTCACATGTTATTTATTTATACCAATATTCTGTACACAGAATGAGTTGTTATGATTGGCTTACTTATTTCTGTGCAAAGAAATTGTGAAGTTTCTCCCATCTACAGCCAAAGCGTATTCAAGTTTTTCAGGATATGTCTAACGGAGTGAAAGCAAGCATTCGTAAATAAAAAACATCTTCGGCATCCTGTCAAACCAATAATTTCCACAATACGCCAAAAGCATTTCAGCCTTAAAGATGTTTAAAGATGATCAGACCTTAGAAGAAGAAGCGCTCCTTCTTGCTCGCTGACTTAGTGCCTGAAGTCGGACAACATCATAGTGCATCACATGAGGCAAAACTGAATCCGCTGCCTCAAGATTCTCTAAACATGGATGAATAAACAACTTTAAGGTATGTGTAATTTGTCAATTAAAACTTTTTTATGTACCAACATCAGGCAAACGTGAAATGATTCGTGATGTACAAAATATCCTCGTTTTTTTTGCTCACCCCATGTATAAATAAAAGAAAACAGTGATATAAATAATCCAGTGCATCGCATGGTTAAATGTCCTGTGACACTTCGCCTGTAGTGTGGACTCATTGGCAACTATGGGAACTCGGCTACTTGAACTGTTAACGCCCCGCCTTGGTTATCCGGCAAATTAACATAAAAAACTACGACCTCCTCATCCGGTAAGAGTGAACTGGTCATTCATGAGTCAGGGCCTTGTAACTGTTTCAAGATTTTTGTGTAACAGTAATAGAAAAATTAGGCACATATACATATATATGATTTCATTATACGTTTATTGTAACAACTAATAACAACTTATAACAACTAATATTACTTACATGTGTGCAACATAAAACCGTATTGCTATTATTTTAACGTTATATTTATGTTAAATAAATGTTAACATTTAAATGTATAAATAGATAGACAAATTACCTGCAACCGTTCACATCCGTTGTTCAAAACTTTTTTTCCAACCCAAAACCAATATTATGTATAATAAAACAGGGTGCAGTTCTGTGTGTGTGTTCTCGGATCATTCACAAATATTACTTGATAACATCTTGACGGCAATATACTGGGGCCTCTTAGTTTATACTGACATCCAGTGACTAAATTATGCAGGTGCATTTTTTCCAGGTCAGTCTGCACAGGCTTATACGAATTTTGGCGATAGGTCGGGCTACCAGCCAATATGGAGAACTAACAAGTAAACAAAAAATAAATAAACAAGTAAAAACAACCAAAAATAAAACGACAAGTTTGCAAAATGACACATATGCAGATCTTACGTGATGTGTACCGTTAAGCAGCTTTTATTTTGAAACGGATTACGAGAGACGTAAAGAGAGGCACTGAGCGTCTTAAGTCACTATGTTGATATAATGCTTCAACCCAAACTAATTGAACTGCTGAAACACGAACTATTTTTTGGAGATAAGATACCAGTAATTAAAACAGAGAAATCGAGGGGATTGCATTTAAAAAATAAATAATAGGGACGAGAGAGAAAAGCGGTGTTCACCTTTCAGATTCGGACCTAAACTGATCCGAGTTGCTACAGAAGACGAATATTAGGTACCTACTTCTTAAGGGTCATTTTTATTAGCAAGGTCATTACATTCAAAGTAACAGATATTATGCAGGTAATAATATCCTCAGTTCTTCATGTTATCAATGTTTTGAATCTGAACGACTTTTGCAGCTGATTGCCAACCTCTAATGTAAGTGCTAGTCTCCTGCACCCTTAATATTGCTTAAAAATATTTTGTCATGATAGATCGTAGTTATTTGTCATATTTGTTCAAACCTTACATTACATTAAAGCCATTGAAGCAATTTAAGTATTTATGAAGTATTTGAATATATTGCTTTGTTTTTCTCACCTTTAAGTGGCTTTGCATAAAAGCATCTGCTAAATGTAATGTAAATGTAAACTCGTTCTGGCAAGAGACTTATCGCTTGTAGATTATTAAAACTATGTCTAAGCGCCGAGGAAAGTTTGCAAACTTAATTAGAGCGAGCATGTTATCTATGTTGCGAAATGCTGACACCTAGTGGTTTTCGTTAGTAAGATGCGTTGGGTGTTGTGCGTGTTTTAGTGACATGACAAAATTGAAGCTGATTTCGAGGAAAAAACATACCAGTTGTGAAGGATACCAATTGAAAACTTTCCCTCACACACCGTGTTTAAACGAGCAAATTACGTTTAAGTAATATGTCTCGAATACCTGTTTGCTGATTGTATTTTGTTACTATTATCTTTCAGTATGAGTGCTTTGTTAACAGATGTGGACTGAAATTCAAAACAAGCAAAGAAAGTAAAGATCATCTTATCAGAACACATAGCTATCCGGCAGACTTCAGATTTGACACATCAAAGAAGAGCAGAAGGTTTGATATTAATGATGAACTTAAATTATGGTGAAGTTTACAATAATGAAAACCTAGTTCAATTCATACTCTAAACTCAACTGGAGACTACTGTCTCTTGTTTATTTTTTTTTAAGTAAACAGTTCCTATATGCAGAGGATGGGAAAGAAAGACTTCACAACAGAAGGATCCACATATGGAGGTTTGTGATGCAGCGTCATTCAGAGAGTTCAGTGTCAATGAATTACTCCCTGACCTCAGAGACAGAAAGCCTGAAGACTGTCAATTCAATACAGTCAATTCAAAGTCAACATATTTATACAAGTGGGTGAATTCATGAGCATATAATAAATATATGATTAAATACTTTTGTATAGACTCTGTGATGAGAATATTGACCGTTATTGTGCTTTAAGAGTTCCGTCATCTCTTTACGGTCATGGTTCAGCCAGTGAGTTTAGAGGAAGAAATAGGCCAAAACTTTTATTCAAGGCATACAATATATCTAGTGTTTGGATGATTAAGTACTGTTTGTTTGTTCATTGCAGTATTTTTGCAACAAAACTTTTACCATAACACAATAAAACTAAATTTTACTAAAGCAAGCTTTAAAAATATTCCGTCACCTTTATTTACTGTCTGTAGTTAAGATCTAAAACGAGCTGAAAAGTTTAAAAAGTTTAAGTTATATTTGCAAGCAGAATATTTGTACAATATTTTCAAAGTATTACATCTTTTTAAATGTATTTATATTATCAGATGTATTTTATATATTTTTAAAAAACTTTCGAATTGTAATTTGGTTAGAGGTGCAACGAAAAGCACAAATTGTTTTCTCGATAGCGATAAATATAAAAGCTACAGGTAATGAGATGTATTGCAACAATCATGTATTTTCACAATAAAAACAATTTGTAACAATAAATATCTTAAAAGTTCCATACTGCACTCGCTAAACCTATTTTATATTATTAATTAACTTCGGTGGTGATAATGTTTAACAAAAATCTTTAATTTCGGTTACTTTTTTCTAAAACATAATATACATTCGCAATGTAATATACATTCAGACACATTTACATGTTTTTGAAAAGAACAATTACTGTTAACAACTAAGTTACCTAAAAGTCGCAGTTTTTCTCTCTGTAACAAAAAGTTGGTACTGAACTGTCGGACCTCTGACAATTTAACGCAAGAAACCGAGCTGAGCTGTAACATCAAAACAGTAGAAATGGAACAAAAATATTAATTAAAAACCTCGTAGATTTACTTGAATGTTGTCTTTTTAAACATCTTAACAATGACAGTGTCTCTGTGAGATTTATATTTTTTAATGGAAACGATTATTTTTCTAATTTTTATGTACATATAAAATATACAATAATTTACAGAAAATACATGTAAACAGTGTATAAATATCAGCAATCCTATTTGCAATTTATTCAAAAGAGGAATGCAAAATCTGTAATATATATGTGTATTTACAATAATAAAAAAAACTAGAGATTATTCTTACAATCTAGCAAACTAGCATACATGTAGCCTACTAAGGGGATTATGACTAAACAGACGAAAAATTAATCACAGGTCAAAATGTTCTTTACCCAACAGAATGCAAAAGGAAACTCTAAAAGATTTGGAAGGAAAGGTTCAGTAAAATTGTGTAACGGGCGGTGCTGTTTGACTTTGTTCCTTTTTATGGTAAAACCAATAAAATAAGCAACGTAAACTGTGAACCTAGACTGTGTAGTCTTCAAATTGTTGGCGAAAAACATAAATGAATAAAAATGACGAGGTATAGTCGACCTGTTGGCAGGGTACAAAAATTATATCTGGGTACAATCTTTAAAATAAGATAAGATTTGGTTTTCGTGAAAATATAACATTTAGGCCTATTCATTTGAATAGTGCTCACACTTCGTCCATTTGATGAGGAAATGGAAAGTAGCAATGTCAAAAGCAAAGTCCAGCTGACATCAGTTTTATTTTTGAAGTGTAAAGTCTGGCCATGCACATACATTTTCGATCTCAATAGGTGTTTTGCGCATATCACGTATCAACAAGTGATGCTGCCTAGAAACTTCAATCAGCTGATATGTGCCTTCAGTAGAAATAATCTCTTAGAAATTATTTTCTCTGTGGAAAAAATGAGACGGTTGTATGCCTGCATTAATTTATATTACAAAACAAGTCTATTCAGGGGAAGATAGCCTACATTGCACTCTTAAGGGCTCTTATTTTTACTTTTTCGTTTAAAGTCAATTTTGGGACTCATTTGGCGTGTATAAATGACAAGATCCGTTCTTTTTAAATTGCATATTTGCTAAAGTTCTTGCTGTTTCACCCGTCTTTTAACTGGTATAAACAAGCATCAGCTACAGACGGCCACAAACAAATATGTGAAAAACGTGCTTCGTTGGTTAAGACAAGTAATACATTCCGTAGGTCACTGGCCCACCGAAAAGTCCTGGGACGGGTAACGCAGGTCTAGGAAAGGAACCGGACGGTCCGTAGAGGGATGGAGAACCAACATGTGTTCCTATTGGAAACGGAAAAGCGAACGCAGGTAATAATGGCTTGGTTGCAAGTTTCAGTTTCTCTAACTCGGCCTCTTGAAGTCGTTTTGCCTTTGCCCGTCTGTTTTGAAACCAAATTTTAACTTGAGTCTCTGTAAGATTAAGTGAATTGGAAAATTCCGCTCTTTCTGCAATGGAAAGATACTGTTTTTGACGAAATTTTCTCTCCAAAGCAAGCAGCTGCGAGGTGGTGAACGGGGTCCGCGGTT
>JAZGTK010005591.1:0-22119 GCA_036877625.1 Ambastaia sidthimunki
ATGGGATTTGTGGTTTTCGTTCACATTTTCAGCCAATATTTTCAGCCTGTTTTTTTTAGCAGAAAATGGCATTAAAAGCCTCTTTTGTTCCTCAGCTCAAGGTTTTTTCTGCAGCTGAACTGTGGTTTGCACCGTCCTAATAAACATTAGGGTTCCAAACATTTTAAAGTTGGCTGCTAGATTTAAAACGCTGGGAAACATAACCGTGTTTGTCGATACGGTCAATGAACGAAACTACCTAAAACTGTTTGCTGGTTGTGACCTGTGGTCTAGCCCTAAACTCCACCTTCCCAACCCTTTGACCTTTCCCGACCTTATCGTAGAGGTTCCCCTGGTTCCTCTTATCATCCTCATCGCTGCTGTCTTCCGCCGGCGGGTTCTCGCGCTTCATGTCGTCGCCCAGGTAGTGCTCGAACACGCTGGAGAATGCGATGGCAGACAGCATGCACACGACCGGAGTGAGTGTCAGCATCAGTCGCACCATCACGCCGGCGAAATACACCGCGCTGATGGCGTACAGAGCCACTAGAGGGCAACAGAGAACATCAGTCAGGATTGTGACACCACACCGCAGTGCAGAAAGAACATTCATTTACTGTGGTGTCGGCTTCATAGTTCTGTGCTGGATAATGACTCCTGAGGGACCTAAAAACAAGGAGGTGACGTCAAAAGGAAAGTCAGATCACGTGTTGGCATTAAACGTGCACCAACATGTCACTCGTTCAAGCTCGCTTGTTTATTTTGACGTGCGACTTCAGAAACGCCACAACGGCCATTATAAAAAATAAAACTCTGAATTAATTTTTAATTTTTTTCTCAAAGACAATGCATTCGCGTCTACACTTAATGTAGAGACTCGCAGGAGACATCAAACTTGCAGATGGTGTTTATGCCACAAATAAGATAGAATCACAACAATTGTAAATAGTAAAATGGATTGTGCTGGTTAGAAACAAGCAGTTTAGATGCACGACTGGAGCCAGAACACTGAAGATCATACAGAGAAAGACAAGGGAAATGTATCTTGGCAACATTTTTATATACATACACACATATATAAAAACCCCTATATACAGACACACACACATATGCAAATGCATAATGCAAATACTGTAATGCACACACACACTCAATACAGTCATGCATTTGCATTAAATGCAAAACAATAAATGAAGATCAGCGAGCAAATAAGGGTGGATCTGTTCTCAAAACTAATTTCACTTTTCCGTTTCTAACCATTATTTCCAATGTTGTATCAACGTTGTTTCATTGGCTCTGTGAAGTCCATTCCTCTCAAGTTCACAGCATAACCACAACATCAGCTGCCTGAACAGACACCTCACTTGTCTTTTAGGTTTTAAATGATATACCTTTTGCTCTGAACGTTCACAAACATTTCAAAACTCTACAGATGGTAAGTGTGCGACCGTTAAACCGGACAACTGGAGCTCACCGAAAACTCTCTCATCATTGATGTTCTTGATGCAGAACCAGAGTCCGGCCGGAAAAGTGCAGACCAGGATGTGCAGATCAAAAAAGAAGGAGACCCAGGTGGTGGGCTGGTGCTCGGACACAGAAGCAATGATGGGGATGTGGATCTTAGCGTATCTGAGGAGAACGGGCAGGAAGACTGTGTTAATGTACTGTAGAACAAATGCTTTAAAAACACAAAGTCAGCATCAATTGGCAAGCCAATTTACTTCTGTGACGGGCCGCATTTCTGAGTGAAACAGGATATTATGAAAACTGAGGAAAAAAATTACTTCATTTTATCAATATGAAATGTATTGCATGAAAGTTTAATTTCTAGAAGGGAGTAAGAAATTAATGTGAGTTTGCAGAAGGCCACTTTTCCTTCAAAACACCCACTTCTGAGAAAGTGTTTTTTGGTTAGGAAGTTGAAGTTTCACCTTAACAAGCACTTGGTAACACTTCCAATGGTCCCAATGGTAACACTTCCTTTTTAAATCCATCATTATTTGCTAATACTGGAATTAACATTATTATATTAATAAATGCATTGAGGAAAAAAATGGCCCATTTTGATTTTAATTTGAGAAAGTATTTCACTGATGCAGGGTCAAGAACAAACTACGACACACTATGTACTTTCAAGCGTAAAATGAAGATTTGAGTTCAGTCGGATTTTGTTTTGAGGCCACAGCATCCACAAATTCTTGGCGTAACAACTCTGAGGAGTAAAGCCCATTTAACAGCCTCAAAAAACCTCTCACACGCACTCACACAAAAACAGTTTCGGCCCCTGAGGACTAAAGTTTAGCCAAACCACAAAGTCAAGTCAAAGATTACTTCTCAAGCGTTGAACACGACATAAACTGACCCCGAGTGCTGCAAACACCAAGAAAATACCAGGCAAATAAAATGCGATACAAATAAGGTTACCTCATAAAAAATAAAGCAACCCACTAGCTAAAACAAATGTCAAGGTTTTTGCGCAATCTCACTGCCGGTGTAAAAGTGGGCGCAGGACGAGGGTCGTTCGCTCTGGAGCTGCCGATCTTCTTTTTGCCGCATTACTGCGCTCGGTTTTGGCGACTGTGTTCAGATTGTTATCTCGTGACTTGACCTTCTGTATGTGAGGTGTGGACTGCAGAGCAGATGGCTGACTGAGCACAGCCAGACCTCAGTGGGGATCTGGCTCTCCCTGCAGAGTCTGCTGCATGGAGGCAGTTACACATTTATGAATTTAAGACGGTCTGCATTTTACCCAATGAACACGATCAAGCTGGCAAGGAGACAAATATAGGTTTATGGCCGTGAGGTAAAAACCCTGACGTGTGTGTGAGCCACTAGCCGAGGAGGTCTTGAAGTATCAACAGTTATATATACACTATAATACTACAGTATTATAATATTATAGTTTTGTATTGTATTATTTATTCATTTTAAATATTGCTATACGAGATGAATCAAGTTTTGTTTCAATTTTAGTGCCTCAGCTTAAACTTATTTTAGCTTATTGCTAGGGCAACATTTCAAACTTTCGTTGAGTTTAAGTTTTTAATAGTTGTGCCAGTATTTTATTAGTTAACAAATGTTTTCGTAAACATTTTCAAAAAGTTTTAGTGAACTATAATAACCTTGCATCAAAAGTCAATATTCATAGCTAAATTTCATGCAACAACACACTACAAATTAGCTACACACTAAACAAAGAACGACAATATTATAGCATACTATTGTGACCCAAATGTTGATATAATACATATTGGCAGGCTCTTGTACGATTCCCACCCCTTACTCAGACTTTAAGCCAATTTAAGAACCTGCTTACACGCATAAATCTTGCTGCATGCTTTATCCCCTGACAAAAATCCAGTCTTTAATTGTTAAGCCGTTAACAGGGTGTGCTAATCAGCTATTAGCAACCCGATCGCCCGACCAGGAAAGAAGCATGCCAAATGTAGGGCGTATGGCAAACTTACCCCGTGTCCCACAGCGAGTAAAAACGGCCACTCCAAGGAGCAATGTACCCTGAAAACATTAACACAGGAGAATGATTAAAGGCAAACACAGACACACAAACAGTCCAAACATGACTGACTCAAAAGCACTTTCGAGCTCCTTCCGAGGAGCTGACGAGCTTGGACTGGATCCAGTTAGTTTTAATACCACACGTATAGCCGACAACGGTTTCAATTAATCTACACCGCGAGGCTGCACTCGGTTTGAAAAGCAGCGTGGAGAGTTGAGGGAAGTGCTTAATGAGATCTCAGAGGCCTACTGGAGACGGGGCCCGGCAGCAGAAAGATTAATGAAAGCCACGGGTGCGAGGGGAATACAAGCAAATCACCCTAACTCCATATATACCACAGGGAGTGCAATGTTAAGAGTCTGGGGTCAAAGTGTCACGCTGTATTCAGGTGAGGAGAGATTTTGATGTCAGGCTGTGGATGTTTTTGTTTTCATTTCTCTCTCTTTGAAAAGTGCGGTGTGTAGAAGATTTAATCAAGGGCAAATATAAAGTGGTCATCTAAAGGGTGGTGTTAACTCACAAAAAAAGCATTTCATACTTCATCAGTGGCGTGTCCTTCCCTTGACAAGCGAATCAACAAAGCTTTTTAATAGTACATGGAAAAAAACAGCCTTTTATTTTGCAAGTGAGTCACGTTGGCAATTTATAATGGTGCAATCTATTTACAGACAATTTTGCAAAAACAGAGGTACATAAAAATGACAAACAAATTACTTATGAGACACCGGTGACCTTCTCATTTGTGGCAATTCTTGTCCAGAAAGTTGGGAGGTTTAAGCAAAATATAAATTATTGCAAATCTACATATTTGAAAGTCTCTGAAAAAAAACGTAAAAATACTGACGATTCATCGTGCACTGGGGGGCGGAGCCTTTTTTAACCAATAAGGGATCTGCAAGTGTTGTTTTACAGAAAGCGTATGTTCTAGAGTGTAAAACAGAAACTTTAGATGATCATTTCTCTACATCTGCTAACCCTGAGGGCTTTGGGAGTTGCACTACAGTAAACGACTCACCTGTGTAAGTCAGGTAAATAACAGTAAGAAAAACCACCCCAGCAGCCAGAGAGACCCCCAGAAAGAAGAGTGTCTGGAACTCCTGCCTGGTCAGTCTGTCCTTCAGATACTGCAGGAAGGCGTAGGCCTGGAGCAGAGCGAAAACACCTAAACACACACACACACCATTAACTCTCTCACACACTTGTTTTAACAGACATGAACTCCTGGTGGAGAAAGGCCCTTCACGCTGATCTGAGGTCAGGTTATTGATCGTTCCCATGGCTTGAGTTTAAGCACTGAAGCGGAGAAGCGCTGGTCTCAGATCAGTGTAAAGCAGCATTGGTTCAGTTGAGTAAAGAATGGAGGGAAACAAGTCTAACCTGCGGCAGCCATGTGCTCGCTTGTCCTGATGGGCTGGAAACCTACAAATGGGATCTGCATGGACAGCACCAAGCCCACAATATAAAAAGTGCTGTAGGCTGAGAGAGAGAGAGAGAGAGAGAGAGAGAGAGAGAGAGAGAGAGAGTCATTGCAATGAGATATAAAACATCTTATTGGAACATTGTTCCTCTGTAATGGAATGAGCTTCTAATGTCCACCTGCGCCCATCCAAAAAAGTGCAGTTTTCCACAAACACCTCTGCTCTGTTTTTTTGCACCTTTCATCATCTTCTGAAAATGTTGCATTGCAGCACAGCCAAGGCCCAAAATCAACACATGGTAAAAGCAAAATAAGAGTAAAACCTGTCTGATATCGTTATGAAACGCAAAATAATAGGTTAAATGGATGATTTAAACGTTCTACTAAAGGAAAAGCTTTGTTACTGTTGTGTTATGACATGTCTGGCTTACTTTAATTTGCAAATATACAGGCACACGTTAAAAGTGAATAATATTAGCACCTTTAATCAGTTCATTTAATAGCTATGTATGAATTTTCACATATTTGAAAATTGCTTTGGATTAAAAGTCTACTAAAGAGTTCACTGCCGTTAATCCAATTGCAGTGGATAAAAGTCGGCTTGGCGATGCGATGCTCTTCAATTCTTTTGAGTTTTGTGCTTGATTTACATTTGACCGATGACAGCAGCGGCCCGCAGGTCCGCTGGGAAACAGACAGCGCCCCACGTGTCCCCAAACGAGGTCTAATCTGGGCTCTTTTCCCAGCAAGAGTTGAAGAACCGTAAAAAGGACAAATTAAAAGCTCCAGTTAATTATAATTCTACTTTAAAACGCCTAAAATCTGACACATCTCATCCGTGACTGCAGGTACAAGACATTTAATGCGCTGCAGTACGGCCACCTTTGTTCATTTACACACAAGATGAGAGTCTAAATGTGGCTCCGTCCCAAATGTCTCACTTGATGTGGACTGTCTAATGGTCTTCACTTATGCGTGTCTATGAAGTCTCAATTGTCACTGTATGATTCACGTCCCTTTGCGGCCGGGATGAGCTCTCGATGTGCAGCGGTCCGTACGGTATTACATCATCAAAGTGTCGACTCTGTAGAACCGAAGAATTGCAAAGACTGGCACAGAGTCTCTTGAAAACAAAAAATAAATACGTGCTGGGTTTTGAGAAACCATTGCTTAAATCTATAGAAAGATGTGTGCTTAAACAGATGTGTGCTGGTGTCTTGTTTTACTGTAGTGATACAGCAACAGTTTCACAAGGTTGACACTGGATTATCAGCATCAAGTCTGGTGCACATTGTAGCTTATTCTGACCAGGAATCACTCACTCAGACAGGAAAATGACATGGGGAAAAAAATGATCCAGGTTTGGTTTTACATTCAGGGGCGAGTAAATCTGAAATCAATGCTACGACAATAAAAACCTGACACGCCACAAAGAGGAAACTCGATCAAAATAGCACAGCAGACTCCATGAAAGCCTGTACAGACAAATTCACTGAAAATGTGAGTTGACATTGTAGTAAATTATAGAGTGTCCCAAAAGTAATAAGTACAGACTATTTTACAGACATAAATCTTTGTGGAATACAGTTGTGTCAGAGGATCTTATTAACTTGATATTTACAGTCTCAAACTTCTGAATCTCTTTTAAACAAAAAAAAAACTAAACTTACCCATTTCTCTATCAGGGAAGCGCAAATTCCTGTATTAGCAGCCTGGTAACTTTAAAACGGAAATTATTTCCCCTAATAAAAACTTCAGTGTATCCACAAAGTTGCATAGTAGCCAACCAGCTCCTGCCAAATGTAGTGTTATATATATCAGACAACTGTGAAAGATTTGTGGGTGTGGCGACGGAAGCTGCAAGTGGGTTAAAGATGCTTCCAATATTCCCTCCGTTAAAATAGATACTACAGTTTATCATCCGTCCTTTCATGTTAGCGAAACCGACACATACTTTGCAATTAAAATAAAATGGGAGAAAAGGCACTAATGCAGTCGTTTCAGGAACCGCAACGTCCCGTCACCCGTGCGACACTTGAGTGACAGCTCAGTGAAGTGGACCACTGGCTGAGAGACAGGTGTCGAAAGCCCACCAGAGGAGAGGTCCCAAACACACCGTTTGAGTGTGTGTGCGTAGGAGACGGATACAGCTGTGCGGCTGAGAAAGCTACTGATGGAAAACCAGGGGTGGTAGCTTGTGACAAATCGCCAACTCTACAAGCTGTCAGTGTTTGAGAGGCATCAATTGAGGCCAAACGTAATATTCAGCTCTAAACAGATGGTCTAACAAAACAATACACACTTACGTCTCCAGACACAATCAAATTAAAGATGCAATCTGTAACTTTTTTTGTTAATGAACAAAATCAGTTTGAGCAAGAACATGACAGATCAGTGTTCAACACAATCTCCTTATGCAAGTTTAGAATGATTTTTAATTTGAGCGGTCGGGTCCGTCTCCACGGGAAGTGTCCATCTGTAAAGAAGATCTGGCTATGTTTGTGTACTGTTGATGGTGGAGCATTTATAACTTGATCTTACAGCAGTTGTTTAGAATTTTAACTACTCATCCATGTTATGAAAATAACTTGAAATTAACCTGCTATTTTATATTTTAAACAGAGATGGAAAACAAAACTTACAGATTGCAGCTTTAACAACACTTTCTCCTCCGCAGGCTGTTTCCTAAAGAAACTCTCAGAAAGATAAAGAGATCAGAGTTCAAAATAGCTGATTGAACCAATGTCCTGAGAAGCTATTTCACCCTAAGCAAAATAAGCGATTTGACTACTTTGATTAAGTCTGGTCCACTTTTCAGCTTGGTCCAACTTTCCAAAAATAACAGACAGACAGTTTCACAGAGAGAACTATACAAGTTTAGTTTGAAGCATCTAGTAGCTAGTAAGCCAGACATTCACAAAAAGAACCGAGTATTTTTTAACAATGTGATGTCGTGATTCTTTTAAACTTTAGCAAATTCATTGAATAGCTCTTTTTCAGAACCCGGTACATCTGATTTTGTTATGTAACAGACTAAAAAACCTTTCGCTCCTTATTCCTGAAAGCTATATAGCAGCAGGTTTTTATTTTTGTGTGCAACATACATCAGACAGTGCTTGAAGAACAGTGGGTGGTCTGTGGGCATGATGTCTAACACTAAAACTAGAAGTCACTAAAAAACCACCAACCAAGAAGGAGAGAACAAGGTGAAGCTGAACTGTTAGAATACAGATCACACTGGTTTTCCACTGGCTGTTGTCCTTTGTCCAGCCTCCGGTCCAAGACAACAAAGCACTACTTAAATCTTATCACTGTGGTCTATGAGCAGAGGTCACAGATACTCTGTGAGGAGTCAGGCCATCTCAACTGTACAGCGGGCCGGTACGAGTGCAAGAACTTTCTGGAAGGCAGACAGCCTGCGCTAATACCCAGCATCCATCAGTGAGCGTGTTCCAAGTGGGAGGGGAGGGGCTAATAAAGATTTAAACAGAATTAGCACAATGGCACAAGGCCGAGCTCTTATATCAGAGCACTCGCTCAGGGGCCTCACAAAAACACTGTACCTTCAATTATTCATTTACCTAAAAATGGCACAATACATCAACCACCAAAAAAAGCGCTTCCAAAAAAGACTTGCTCTTGAAGTTAAAGAATTAGCATGGTGTTTTTTCCAGGTAGAACGCTTTGCTAAGGTGGGAAGGTTGTTATTCTTGCTGGCAGAAATCCTAATAGAAGTACTTAACGTGTTATTTTAAAAACGTGGGTTAAAAGGCTTTTTCGCAACATGAAGGTCTACGTATCGTCAGATCAGTGGCGCTTCTGCGATCGTCTTTGAGAGGCGCGAGTGAAGTGGGCGGAATAAATGTGTCATTAAACATCAATGTCTCTGAATGCTGCTGTCAATGCGGAGAGAGAGACAGACGCAGCCGAGCGCTCGACGGTCACGAACGCGCGTGTGAACGCACGTTGAAATAAAAAGCAAGTGCAAAAACGCAGGTTCATGCTTTATTATTGTACAGGAGGAAAAGGACGGCTGCGTGATTGTGGGGGCGGTAATGTGTGCGTTTCACGTCTCGCAAGCGTACACACTACACAGGTGACTCACCGATGTAGAGCCTTCTGCTGTATCGCTGCATAAGCAGCAACACAAACACGTGGAGGGGAATCAGGTTGATGATGAAGACGTAGCCGCCCCACGCAGACACCTGCAACACACACACAGTTACACGCTAAGGGTGGGAAACAAACAATATTCTCATGCGGAAAATCTGTTCTTTCAGAAAGACTGCAACATAATATATAGTTTTAAAGGTAGTTTAGGCAATTTCATGGAGACTAGCAATAGCAAGCTAGCTTAAGCACAAGATCACCTCTTCTTTCAAAACGCTCTCCATTGCATTCAGACGAACATTTTTAGTCCTAAGCCTTCCACAGAAGATATATTTTTCTACAAAAAAAACTAGACCACTTACTGATCGCTATCATGCTGTGAAGAGACTTTCAACCAGCATAAAAAATATTTTTGGAAAAATTGCCCACCCTGCCTTTAAATAACTATTACAATCATCGCATCATGACCCAGCGTCAACACTACATCACCAGATTTCCATCCCATTACACGACACATTTACCAAAAAAAAATAAATCCTTTAGCACAAAGAGCCACCAGGAACCTCTGCACTTTTCTAGGTTACGTAGACGTTCGAGAGATACTCTTTGAACCTGCATCCCCTGTGACGCACCTTCAGGCAGCATTGAACTGTACTGGACCCTGAGGTCTCAATGGAGAAGATGGCTCAGATTGCATTGGTGGCATTTATGTTTATAAACACATTTGAAAAAGCAGAGGCTGGCTGGGAAGGGCAAGAGGCTTCCATTATTAATGAGCACAGCCTTTCTCCAGAGGGTAAATCTCAAGTTTCAGAACTGGCTGATATTCATAACCGACTGGCGCATGGCCCCCACTTGGGCTGTGTGATGGATTGTGCTGTTTGCTTATTCATTTATTTTACATACTGCATTAATGGGTTGAGAGAGAACGAGAGACACAAGCGTGTCGTGTCGGTACACCCCGGTTTTCTAAGACAGGTGCACACAATCAATTTTTCTGCCATTTTAAACTTTTTCCTACAGTTTTTATTGGAATGCCACCAAATTAGTTCTGAGAATCTTCTGCACACCATTGTTAGCTTAAAATTGTTTCTAGATCCCACTAGATTTTTTGTGTTAAGAAATCTTAAAGAATTGCTCATTGATTCTGCTAACACATACATATTTACACAAAACATTGCTCTGAAAAACTGCACACTTTTGGCTACCTACTGTCCGACACTTATATAGCTTTGAAAAACCCACTTCCTGCCTTTAAACTACCACTCATAAATTCACCACTGAAGCTTATGACAAATATCTGCACCGTTGGGTTGTTTGGTCCCATTGATGTTGATTGCTGCTATATTTTCCCAATATGTTAGTCATTTTGTTTCATCCATTCAAATCTAATTTCTGCACACGTCTCTTATTTCATCCTTTCTGGCTGCAGATCAATGCGTCGTACGCCGACTGACGGTGAATAATTTAATGAAAACTCACCATGTAAAAGTACGAGAGGCAGCAGCCGATAGTCCAGAAGACAGAGCCAGTTTTCACAGACTTCACCTGTGTGGAGAGGACAAACTTAAGTTCATTCTCCTAATCTCAAACAAAGAGCACGATAGAATCACGTCAAACAAAACCCAGACCAGAAACACTCAGAGATAAGAGGAAATTCAATGTTTGTGTTGAGTTTGGCAGCAGAGACTTTGCTGTCTCAGCTGACAGTGAGCTCCAGAGAGATGGGATGGACACAATCACGGAGCTAAAACAATGCCTGCTGTCGCTGCATCTTTCCCTGTTATCTTGTCGTCTGCGATCGGTCGCCAGACGTGACTGATGTCTGTCATTGGTTAAAAAAAATGTTCTGGCTTAAGCTTGGTCCTGTTAATTAGCACAGAAAATAATTCTGACTAGCCTCGTCAATTTGTTAAAAACAAACAAATCTTTTGATAGAAACACACTAACAAGAGTTTGGCATGATCTGTTATAAAAACATCGTCTTTTAGTTGATTGCTTTTTGTTTAGTTTGCTTGTTTTGTAAAATTTTAAATAAGTCATCTTGAGGCCCCCTTTGGAAGCTTGTTGCGCCCTGGTCCCTTTCTTTGAGAAACACTGGTCTATGTAATGTTCACCCTACAAAATTTTGCCATCTGCACATTGTGTTTAACACTAGAGAATGCCTCACCCGACTTCCACAGTCTTCAAAAACTGAAATACAAATCAAAATTATTGTCTATGCTAATCAACAGAACGCCACAGACGCCTGATTCAGCGCCTGACTTAGTCATTATGTTTTGAAATTACTTCTTCAATGGGCATCTAAAGGTCAGAGGTTGAGGGAGAAATTATCCAATCAATACACAGGGATGAAGGACTCTGACGGTAATGATAGTATCCAAGTATCTGACTCACCCAGAGGTAATAGGTGAACTGCAAGGCGAAAATGGCGATACCCTCGTTATCAAACGAGCCGGCCACAGAGCGAGAGATGTAGCCGGGTACGATAGCAATAAAACACGCCGCTAGCAGCCCAGCGCCCTGATTCCACAGCTCTCGTGTCAACAGGAAGGTGGAGATGGCAGTCAGTCCGCTGAAGATGGGCGCCAAAAACACGCAAACGTCACGTATGTGCACCGTCACGTGCAGCAGATTCAGTATGTAGTGAATCAGGCCCGCCGTCACCATCAGACCAGGATACACCTGCAATGTGGAGCAAATAGGTTAGCTGGTTAGCTAGTGAGCTGAGCACGAATACAAAATTGATTATCAGCAAGACTTTTGCCTGCAACAAGGTAAATATTAATAAAGCCAACAAGCAACTAGTCAGTTTGTTAAAGCTGCAATTTGTAATGTTTGCCTCTCTACCGCCATCTCTGTTTGAAACATAACTCTGCAAGTAACCTGCAGTTTTTTCGTGGAATTAAACTCATTCACTTTAAGCAACTGCTGTAAGAACAAGCTACAAACACTCCACCTGCTCAACACCTACACGCATGATATAATAGCTGAATCTTTTACTTTCTGTTTACAGACAGACATTTCCTGTTAAATCAGACCTGACTGCTCAAATTATAAAACTTAGGATTTGCAAGGATTGCGAGGTTAAGGTAAGGAGCTGTATGTATATAATTACCAATAACTGATTTGTTCATTTTTAGGCAAAAAATATTTACAAACTGCAGCTTTATATATAGTTTACTTAACTAGTTAACCTTAATTAGCATGCTGGTTTTTGGTTAGCTTTAAGAACGAAATGTGTTTTGCTTCTGCTGTTAAAACTGCAAAATTCCTTAAAAAAAAAAACAAAAAAAAAAAAACTTTCATTCAAGGACACGTATAATACGTTTCCATTCTCATCGTCTAGATGTTTCAAATAAATGCAAGCACGTGTCTTATGTGGGATGTTTAGTTCAGGAGCTCAACGATCAGTCCGCCTCGGCAGAATTTAGCAGCCAGACAGCTGCGAATGAGAGAGAAATGCGCGGCTTTCTACCTCCGCATTCCTATGCGCCCTCCCTTGCGACGAGCAGCGGTTTGCAGGCTGCGGCGGGAACAGATCGGTCTGCTCTAAAGGCCGCATCACGACCGCATGAACTGTACACAACAACAGATGCTGTTCCCTGCCTTCTGCAGCCCCCCCACAGCTGTCAAGAGTGAAAGCGCTCAACGCCAAAACGCTAGCCAAACTTTTTCCAGCCTGGAAAGGCAGCTCATTAGCTTAGCTGCACCGACTCGCACCCTGACAGAAAGTGTTAAAGGGGGCGGCCTTATTTCGGGCCGAAAGATGCTGTTTTAATGCAAAAGCTGCCCTGACTGAAGGCGTTTTCACACATGTAGCTTCTGCAGTAAATTTCACCATTTTTCCCCATCGTGAGGTCAAAGGTTAACTAGCCTCACTGTCAAGACTCAACATAAGCAACTGCAGTAAATTGCTGAGCTGTAGTATTTGCAGAAAAAGTTCTGTATTGATGCTGCATGTGAACAAACTTAACTGTTAGAGGAACGTTCGGGCTCTTAGTGCAGGCCAATCACAAAAGGTGTAAAAGCTGATTATTTTATGCCGTTCAAGTTGCTGGGTATCAGTATTGCAAAGTAAACAATTAAGTGGCAACAGTACAAATTTAACTACATTTTGCAGTAGCTCAGCTGTTTACAAAATAATGTAGCTTTTCCAGTAACAAGCTACTTTTTTGAGGCTCTCAGTGTAGCGTGCCAAAAGCTACAGCTGTTTTAATGTCACACTGTTTAATCACAAAGCCTTGCAACAGAGCAACATCAAATGTTTCATTATAAATTAAAGTTAACACTTCATGTGTTTTTAATACATGAAGACGAAAAACCTGCCACAATATCAACACCGATCACAGCATTTTCAATGTTTCCCATTAATTACTTAAACTAGTGACCCCAGTCTAAACCGTCCCGCCATTCCTCTGTAAATATACACATGGTGTTTGTTACCCAGATGGAAGCTGTGTGCTTCATAAAACAAAACAAAAAAAACAAGTAATAAAGCCAAAAACACTGAATACAGCTGCTCTTTAATCGTATGTTTTGATGATTTTGTCACGGTTATAAATCAGGACTTCGGCTAAATGAAACCATCTAATACTTGTTTCATGTCTGAGAACAAAAACAGAATAAATGTAAATCAGAACAGCTTTATTGGACATTGAATTGTTTGAAAATACAGAACTGGACAGTCCAGAACAAACACTGGACTTTCAGTTTCAATTTTTTAGGTGGATTACTCAAACATTTTGGTGATCTTCAAGAAACTATAATCTAGGTCTTTTTTTCAGCCAATCATATCGTGGACCACCAGGAATGACACTTACCGTCCCCCCCACTATTCTGCCCAGAGGGTACCAGGCTCTCTCGTCGAACCAGTTCAGGAACTCATAAAAACCGTTTGTGGTGAGGTGATGAGTCGATCTGTAGTTGAACCTGGAGAGAGAGAGAGAGAGACTGTCATTTCTCATGAGAAAAACAGCGGCGTTTTATCAGAATTGACAAGTCAGAATATGTTTTACTGATCGTCAGCGCTCTCAGCAGTGTGTCTGAATGAGTGATGACGGGATCCTTCCATCTACATCAACTCAACTGCCCCAACCATCAGTGCCAGAACTAGACTATAAAAAGCCCATCTAACAGGACACAGTCAAACTCATCATATACCTGCAGTGTGGCCTGAATTTTGAATCTCTTCTCTTCAGCATTTCAGCCGTTTAATCCTGCAGGTCACGTACCATGTACCAAATCAGAATAAGAATTATAAGTCTGTGCGCTAAGACAAAGATTTAATAACAACCTGTTCAACGAGTCGTAAAGAACAATAAAGCACAAACACGCAGAAATGTATCTTCTGCAAGACGAAGAATAAATAAACGGCTGAATACTGAATACTTGCCTACGAAGAACACATTATTTGTTTTATACACAAAACACTCAACGTAATACTATTTCTGGGTCTTTATTGACAAAACAATTAATTCTGATGCACGCAAGATAAAAAAAAAACTCAAACAAAAGCAATACGAGTGCAGCTGTAAACAAACAGTGTAATCTCCTCTAATGCCTTTATCAGACAAAGTACAGCAAACGCTGGGCCCCTGAATGTAACACCACCAGCCATCAGAAAATGATTTTCTTGTGTTTAACTCCATGATTTCACAGACTCTCCCCGTCTGCCTGTTTCGTTAACAAGCACAAATCTGAAATTGCATGTTAGTTTCCTAGACGTGTGATAACCACAATATCTAACAAACCAACAATGCTATCTGGTCTTAAGCTACTTTTTGAGTGTCTGGTGATATTTCCTCAGCACTTATTTACCAGACTGACCAAACAGCAGAAATAGAAAAATAATAACACAATGTACATTGTCACATGATTGCATGATTATTTGAAAATGCACAAACCTCGTTCACCAAAATGAATAGTTTATTAATTTATGCAGAATGGGTCCATTCAAAAGAATTCACAAAACAATCAACTGATGACAAACACTGCATGATGATGACCAATGACAATTTATTTACTGCATTACGAAAGTCAACAACAGACATAAACATTCTTTCTGTTGGAAATCAGTTTATAATGGACCTCAGTCATGGCAGACACCATATTTAATTAGCTGTTTTTTCATGTGCATCCATGAAGGACAGGCACACAGTCTGTTCAATGGGCTGTACCGTGTCTTCTGTCTTCTGTCATCATGCATCTACTCCAACACTGAAACTACACTCAAAAAATTGTTAGTGGGCTGAAAGTTTATTTAGAAAATGAGATGTGATGATGCAACAGTATAACCTACAGAACGGACTCGAGTCCAATTTTACACCAACAAAATGGAGACAGTAACAAATAAAGCTGCAATCTTTAACTTTTTTTGGTTAAAAATGAACAAAAACAGTTATTGATTCACAACAGTATCGTTAATGATGATTTGTAATTTGAGCTGTTGTTTCCAATTTCCCAGAAAATGTCTGTGAATGTCTGACTTCAACACACGTAAAGAAAAGCACAAAGTAACCTGTAATTTTATGTTTCAAACAGAGATGGCGCCAGAGGCGAGTTACAGACTGCAGCTTTAAATAAGACATCTACCCTGAATCCCACGAATACCTGATTGCAGCTATTGTTAATATAAGTAGCATCTATTCACTGGGAAAGAAATGTATTATTTCCTGGTTTATTTAATCACATTTGGCATAGATGGAAAGCGTTAGAACACGGGCTGCCATTAGATTAATGTTCTATATTTCATAATACAGTCATTATGCTGCAAGAGATGTTTAACGTTCAGAAGAGGATTTGGCAACCTCGTGTTCGAGTGGGAGGAACAGCAGATCTGTGAATCACACGAATTAAAGATGCTTTGAACATGAGCGCACACACACAGAGACCATTTCTGACCCTGGTTGCTAACTGACACCGTAATGTGCTTCCATTTTTTTGGCCTGTCCTGCTCTCTTGAGGCATCGTAAAACTCTCCATTGCTCCACTTTCTGACATCCGAAGCCATTGATCCACTGAGCACTGCAAAGTCCTTTTAGCTTGGAAATGACACCAACCAAGATTATACATGTACACACAGGGTTTAAGTTACAGACTTATGCTTAAAGGAACAAAGGCTTTGCTTTATATTTTTTCATAATGCCAAACAAACATCAGCAGGTCACCCTAGAAGAAAGTCACCCGGAAATGACCCGGGGCAAGTGTTTTAAGGGTAATTTAAGCAGACGACCGCGCAGCACTTTAAGGTTTTGAAAGAGCGGTCTCGTCTGGTTACGTAGAGACCACCTTTGTGTGAGCAGCAGACTGGAATTTGTTCCTGTGCAGTTTAACCCCATGACACGGGTTCCGCTCAACACGCCCACCAGTACTGAACTCCGCGCTGGTGTTCATAAAACTCAATTTCACACTGCGTGGACGTACACGAGGAGCACTGAAAAGGTCCCTTTCATTGCCGCGTGGCAGGCTAACATTTATTAACAGTCACGGTGGACGGGACGGCAGAAATTGGTGCTTAAAGTGCAGATGGAAATACGCCACACAAAGGTTCTTTAAACTGAAGTTTCTTATATGAAGTGGTTCAAGTCCCGAGTTGAGAATGAAACGCTAACACACTCATAGAAAGTACAGCTTTAAATCAATTAAGCTATCAGGATTAGTTTAGAGTGTGTTAAAGGCTGCTTAAAGGAAGGGTCATGCAAGTTCATGTCTTGGTGATGGGTAAATATAAATGAATACTAGTCACGTAATGAACTACAAAGTCCAGTAATCACCCATAATACCTGAAAGAGTGTGTAAAATCCACAACCTCATAGCATATGTGGTAGAGTGATTTAATAGGAGGTCAAAGTCACTATATTGCTGATTGCAAGCTTTTTTACTTCTAACTGCAGTATACCATCTCACCTCCCATTGGCAGTCGCAGATCGCTGCGTATTTGCATACTCTGTTCAACCCTGTCGCATCAGCAACAGTATCTGCAGCTTATCTCCCCTCAAATCGCCAACTCTGACTGACTTCCGGTCGCTCTGTCACTGCAAACTGCCATCAAATGTCTCAAGAGGCAGCGGAAGCTTCTAATGCGACAAAAAACAAACCAACATCAAAAACAACATCTCATAATATTCAAAAACAGCAGCGATTAAGGGTAACAAGAGTAACAGGCAGGTTTATCTAAAACAAAACGGGAGACCAACCCACGGGTCAAATTTTGTAAAGCCTAATTACTCTACCGTCGCTCTTTGAGGCTCAAATACAGACATTTAAAGAAAGGGAATCAGCGACGCATGCTTGCAAGATTTAGCTGGTGGAAAATGATTAATCATTTTTTTAGACCGAGATGTCAGGCTGGGTGGCTTGTCATCAATTTTTTGGCTGACATTATCCCTGCATCACCTTCATCAATTTAATCAGAACACGGGAATGGAAAGTAAGTACAGTGCAAACTGTTGAAGTCTGAATGAACGGGAGCCAAATGAAGAGATGATGTTGAAAGATTAGAATCCTGAGGAACACAACAGAAGAGCTTGTTAAGTCATTGTAAACATGGCTCACCATTTGTTAACACCATTTAAAAGTGGACAGACAGGCCAAATGTTACATCCAACACAACTAACATTGGGGTATAAAAGTCTAGAAACTATAAAACTAGATTTTGTAGAATTCTCATTTAAACCAAGGTTTGCAATACAAACGACATTATTTGTTGATTTAATTGAAATATCGACTAACATACATAAAAGTACGTAAAGTGACCTGCAATTTTATGTTCCAAACAGAGATGGCGACAGAGAGGCAAAAGTTACGGACTGCAGCTTTAATTGCGTGCAGACACAAGGAGTTTCTTAGTGAGCATTTTTGTTTTTCCATAAATGTAAAACTTAACTCGCAGGTTTAAATAGGATTTAATCCCTGACTTTCAAAGTGGTCTTAAAGTTAGACTGCATAAAACAGAATAACTTCAGCAAACATTCTAATAAAATTGGCCAGATCTTACCATTTCAGTTGCAACTTCATGTATATGACTGACTGACCTTTTAAAAGTCCTGTTTGTTTTTCAGTCAACTGAAATAGCTGTAAAGGTGGAACAGTCTGTGGATGTTCTTGGCTTCTCTTTTCTATACTAACCTTCCTTTTAAAAAGCCAATTATTGAGATCTAATAAGAGACTCTTCCCCCGAACAACATCAAATAAATAAAAAGTTTGACACCTAACATGGTTTTGTGGGTGACTGCAGGACATCTAACCTCAATCATTATTCCAACAGATCAAGACATCTCTTACTCATTAGAACATCCAGCTGGCCAACTTGCGTCAATGCTGGTACCTGCAGGTCTACAAACACCACCCACAGATAAGAATTCTAGACCAACAGGAAATTACCCACCAAACCACATGTCAACATCCTGTGAGATATGCACTTCACGGTTTGCCATTTCAGAGTAATTTCAGAAGATGTTCTCCAGCAACCTTCAAAAGAACCAGCGTATAACAGGCATCAAAGATCTGATCTCAACGCTACAGGTGCTTCTTGAATTCATGAATCCTTTTTTCACTCTGAAGACTGGAAGTTACTGCCAAGTTGGAATTTTTTTGACCAGGCTTCTAAGGAGTGACGGGAGGTTAAGCCAAGTTTGCTCTTTTTACCTGCTCCATTAAAAACGGGTCGGTATAAGCAAGACTGCTCCAGGCAGAGCGACTCAGCAGAAAGAGCTCTGATAGCTAAATAATATATGGAAGAGTTATGGTTTATAAAATGAAATATGCTGTCTCTGTGTGCATTAAATATGTCCAAGTAAAACTGAGTGCTGGTGTTTCACGGAACACTAAGCCCTGTGAACAAGCATTAAAATATCTAAAAATGCACCAACTTTGTAAATGTTTGCAAGTCCACCATGTAAAGTTTAAAGGATAAGTTCGCCCAAACATGAAAATGCATCCTTCATTTACTGACCCTCATGTCATTACAAACCATTTCAAACCTGACTTTTTATGCTTCTGAGGAACACAAAAGAAGATATTTTAAAGTACATTGGGTGCCAGTGTTGTTTGATCACCATTGACCTCCACTGTATGGACACAAAACCACAGAGACACTTCTTAAAATAACATCTTTTGTGTTCCACAGAGTTTGATGATTAATGGAAACGTTTTCATTTTTGGGTTCCTTCAATGTGGCCAGAAACGACCTGTTTCCATCTAGTGCTGGTGCCCAACCTGGTCCTGTTACACAACTTCTCACAGAAGAAAGATCTGGCTCCACACCAGCCCCTTATACCCGCTGGTCTCAGCCAGGAACCACTAATTTAAGGTATTGGAAGGTGGAGGTGTCTTTATTATATAAAGTTTTTCAAAACAGCAACTTATTCTGGCTGGACTGATGCAACAAACAAAACTGCTCCCATTATATTGCTCCGAGCTGTCTACACTGGAAGTGTCCACCGCAGCACCTTCAGTTGATGGACACCGTTGCTATTTCTGTCACACTGCACAGCTAACTCCCGCTATTTCCTGCCCATCTGAAACAAAAATGATATCATGAACAAAATGTTAGAAGTAAAAAGTGATTGCTACGAATCTGATCATACAGCTAAATAAATATTACTTTAAAGCCAGCTCACGAAGGCACAGAGTCACTAAATTAAATTAATGAAGGTGATTTTGAAAACTATGTTGGTTGAGAAGTGCGTTCTCATAATTTACTAACTGTGTTTATTTGCAGGTAGGTTATGCACGTAAAGTCTGGTATCTGATCATTCAGCTCTGAAGAAACAGCCAGAAGATCTAAGGATCAAACTGGCCTGAGGAGCAACAGTGGTTTCTTAAGCTAGCTATAAAACTCCAAACTAATTTCATAAAACTATAAAGACACAATACACAGCTAGACAGACAGCTAGACACATAGCTAGATACTTCATTTATCCATCCACCCATCCATCAGATTGAAATCCTTAGACTGATCTTTTAAAAACTAATTCAGCTAATGGCACAAATAAACATTACACACAGTTTTCATTTTGACCACCTCAAAATACAACCAATGAGAAAGCATAACAGGTGGACCAACTTTAAATCTGAAAAAACAATTCCCATCTAAACCACTTCAAATTGTCCATAGCATCACAGGGTACATTAGTGACCCAACCTCTATAAAAGAAAAGCAAAATGGATGGGGGGCAAAAGAAGATTTTATTACTGAACCGAGTTAGACCAACAGATCAGTCAGCTGTAACGGATTCAGAGACTTCTTTTTAAGAGTGAAATTGGGGCTTCAGAAACTCGTGAAACGCCTGACTGGATTTAAGAAACCCAATTCATGTGGCGAGCGTGTCTGGTCAAAGCAATCAGTCTGAACGATTTAAGCATCGATCAAGGCTCGTATTGAAAAACCTTTAATCTTTTTAAAATCGCAGACGGGTGAATTGAAAGGACCGCGAATGCCAAACTGACATCTCACTTCCTGTGTGTTAATTTCCTGGAGATTTAATCCAACATAAAAGAACTGATTAACCTTGAGGGACGATCCGGAAGGTTTTCCGGATGAGGACAAGGAGTGCGTCCCGCCTGACACAAGCACATCAAAGAGACGCTCTTGGAATAACTTTGAGGCCCGTAATTGGCAAGAGAAAAAGCTTGTGCTATGAATGCAAAGCAGCTGAGCAAAGACAGCACATCCTAATTAAACGTATTCCATTTTAGCACACAAAGATGCCTGCAACCCATTGTGTACAGCACACAGAACAAACAACTTCATCCCAGTGTGGGCGAAAACCCACAGCGATTAATATTTAGCGTACCGCTGTTTGACGACAGATTAGAAAAACGCCGTCTGCGATAATGAGACAATCACATCTACTTTGGATACATTGATACATTTTTTATAAGCTATATTTGTCTGCAACTGTCATCTGAAATCATGGTCTCAAGCCTGTGCTAAATTAATCATAGATAATTATCGGGTGATAATTGTAAAAAATAATGTTCTCATGTCAAAGAGTTACGCTCAAGGTGACCAGCACCAACAGTGTTTTGCGCTCCTGTTTACATCTGGTACCAACATCTGTCTCGCATCACACATGGTCAGCCAAGACAGATTGCTGTTTACACCTGGTGGTAACATCAGTTTATGACTGTATTTAACACTGGCCATTTGTGATGGGATTATCGGAGATGAATGCTAATACCAGGTGTAACAGTTCCCAAAGCAATGGGATGAATACTACTGCTGTATACAAATACAAATTCATGAGTTTGAACAGTTGTGAACTCTCGTAACGTATCAATACGCAGCATGAAACAACACAAGGAGGAACCTGATGGACCACTTGCAGAACTCAATAAACAGAAGATGCTAATCTGAGAGACAGGCCTACTGAAGAAACTAAGAACATGCCCAGCAATGCAGTTAACAGTTAAACGGACCATGTCAAATTCTCCCCTGTCCTCTGGGACAGACGCGACACTGATGAAACATAAGTGGAAGCAAATAATGAACTATAAAACATTACTTCTGTTTAGGATTGGGAGTTAATACTGATACTAAACCATCATGAAAGAAAGTCTATTCCATTCAACATGCATTCAGAGAGAAAATGAGAAAGAGCTTGTGTTAGCATTTCGCGTACGTGCCTAAAGCAAAGGGCACAATTTAATACCCGACATGAAAATTAGCGCTTTGATTAATGTCATAACACATTTAAGCAAAAACCTGTGTGAAGTCTTTTAGGTAATGAACTTACGACTCGTTTTAATGCATGAAAGCACAAAGCTAGCGTTACATGCACGCGGCAGCTTGCTTTGAAACACACTCTTACGGTCCTTAAGCTCATTCCAATTTCTATGGATAGTTTCTATGAATTCAAGTTTTATTGCCGCTTGATAAGTTATTAAATAAGCAAAATCTGATACAGATTTAAAAAAAGCTGAACTAAAAATAAAGTTAGCACAGAAATGTTTTTAATTAAAGCTATAATCCATAACTTTCGCCTCTCTACCGCCATCTCTGTTTGAAACATAAAATTGCAGATTGCTTTACATACTAATCATTATATAGGTTAAAGTCAAATGAAGCCAAACTGATATTTCCCAGGAAATC
>JAZGTK010005592.1:0-22116 GCA_036877625.1 Ambastaia sidthimunki
AGAAAACATGTGAATTGTATTGTTTATTTTCAGTGTGATTTTTGACATTTGCTACACGTTGTATATTCTTAATATGATAACAAACATGTTGGTTGATTTATAGTTATTTTCATAGCATTTTGTGTAATATTCATGCATGTTACTATGAGAGAATCATAGTAAGAGAAACTAGTCTGACAGAACACAACAGTATGTTTATGACATATAATTATGTAACGCAATATATGTTGTGACGCAGATTGATGAGCTAAAGAATGACAACGCACTGCTCAGAGCTCAACTACAACAACACGGCCTGGAAATCAGTGAAACTACATCACAGTGACACAAACCCCTTCAGCAGTTAAACGGACTCTGTGGATTCACGACCCCTAAATGACTCACTGACTCGCCTCATCACAGACTTCAGATGTTCAGCAGTGCAGGAGATGATGAATGCAAATGTTACACAGATTCTATGACAAAAACTCTGACCGTAGTGAAAGTGTGTCTGCTGTAAGAGCACATTAATTTCTCCCCTCTCCCACGGAAATTCCAGAATCCACACTCGCGGGATTACCTGCTTCCAGAAGTATCCGGCTTTCCACAAATCTTTGTCCTGTTTTGAATATTGGAATTGTGAAGCAGTTATAAATCTGCTCATGCCTAATGGTCATTTTTTTGTTTCGTTTGAAACGCCTTCGTGACAGAAGGTTTTCTTTGAAGGGTTTGTTGATGTATTTATTGGCTTGCAAAAGAAATAACACAGCAGGTATACAAAACCATTTGGTGTAAAACTGTCTAAAACGACAAGGGTTTTTGGTTTTCTGTTATGCATTCTTTGCTTGTATCAGACTTACAATGATCAGATTTTAAGTCAGGACTAATTGCGGACTTTACATCAGGACTAATTGCGTTACAGTGTGCGTTTGCCTACAAGTACATACACAATGTTTTCAATTAAAATAGAGATGAATAGGACAGTATGATGGCTAAACTTTGAGTGTGCATCGTTGTCTAGAGGTTTCAAATGTTTTCAGATTTAATGCACTGTGATTTAGTGAAGGCAGAAAGAATAGCTCAGGTTATGACATGCAGGAGGCCCCCCCACCCCCCCAACCTTGTAATCCTGCACTTTTTGCCCTTTTGGCTTCACCATACTAGATTCTAAACGTACTGTATATATCATGTACTCCAACCAGTTGTTCTAAAGTCAGTGGATTAACCCTCTACATGCAAACAAATGTACTTTATAAGTCCTGATTTCCAGTTTAGTATCCATATTTGAAAAATAAAACGAAGATGCACCATACAAATAATGAAGTTGCTGCTGGTGGTAGTTTTTTTTTTGTTGTAGCTTCTTTCATCTTATTTGTAGTTTAGTTTTGCTTTACTTTGAAACCATCTTAATTTCCAATCAGTCGTCAACAAGAAAAGAGCTATTAAAAAGGACAAAAATCAGAAAATAGTACGAGTAAGTTTAAGTGTCTGACAGCTATGGGTTATTTAATGCTATGCATAAGAAAAACAAACCTACATCTTTAAGATTAATTGTAGTCCCGACCGATTTACCTCTTATAGTTTGAAAGGCCTGAGATTTTTCCTTCACAGGTACATAAAAGCTTAACGCAAGACTGAACGAAATAAAGCATGAGTGTAAAATACCTTTGACTGTTTACTAACACACAGACCTTTCTCGCATCCTCATTGGTCTTCAAATGTGTCATTTGATTCCATCTTATAACGGATTTAAAGCCGGAAGAGTTTCAGCTAAACTATGTTAAACCTGTGAACCATAAACTTGCATATATCACAGCAATACAGAACGTAAACAGACACCTAATGGCTTAGAGCTTGTCTTTCTCACAGTATTAATGCTGAATTTAAATGACTGTTGATTTGTAGAATAAAAAGCATGTAGTTTAATTCACTGGTGCCGTTTAATTCAGATGACAGGAAGAGGAAATAGAATTGATTGGATAATTCTATAGAATCTGATTAATCCATTCAGAAACTCTGCATGATGTTTCTATCACTGGGTTAAATTCTATAAGCTATACGATATATTGGTTTTGTTTAAACTGATTGACTGTTGATGTTCATGTATGTACTTGTAAACAAAACAAAAACCAGAGTTACAAATGTAGTTTTTTCTCTTTGAAAGGAACATTCTGAAATAAAAGCTGAATATCTCCTATGCAGTTAAACATTTTCTCAACAGCCGTACCATGACTAAACATTCACAAAACAAACTCACTTGGTCTGTAGGAGGGTTGGTGGGGATTTAGTTTGGAAATCAATTAGCAGCAGATGATCAACATTGTATAAACGTTTGGATTAGTTGGACTGTAGAATAGATTCTTAAGGAAGTCATGGACATGACGTACATAAAGCAAATTTGCATTAGAGGCAGGAAGTTTATCTGGGGACGAGTTGTGGTGTTTTAAGAGGAAAACTTGGAACCAAAACCGATTTTATTGTGTATTTGTGAAGGATGTTCTGTATTTAACAATTAAATGATGAGTATTGGCAACAGATAATATCTTTTTGCTCACTGTTAATACAAAACTATAGCATAAATTACATCTCAAAAACAGACTCATATGTGCATATCTGACTCATATCTGAGCCTGTGTTGGGAGGTCGACTACACTATAAAAAAAACTTTTGCTGCTTTGGTGTATTAATACATTGTGAACTTTACAGTGTCAACAAAACATGTTTTTGGAATTATCATCTAGTACATAAATATAGAAAATCAAATATAATTTTCTTTAATATTTTACTTTACATAAATTCACTTTCAGGTTTATTCAAGATCATTTATATACTTTCAGTATTAAAATTACAACTGGAATTTATTTTACTCCTCAGAACACCTCACAAACTTACAGTACATAGAGATTTTGCATGAATTTTCTTTCAGAAGGCTTTCATTAAAACGCTGACTTTTTACCTTTAAAATACAATGTAAGATTTAGTGGCACAAGCTTATCTCAGGTCAATAGGTGGATTTGTGTCTCTGTAGGCCTCAGTCCTGGAGGAGACCAGCAGGGGGCAGCACTGAACCCGTTTGCATCTTACAATGTGCATTTTGTCCCGTAGACCATTAACACAAGCTCTTATGGCACTTCGGACCGCGGCAGAGGAAAAGTAAAAGATGATGGGGTCCAAACACGCATTTAGGGTACTGGAAATCAAAGCAAAGTTACGCCACCCCTCACTGTTACCATGAATGAAGCCCACCACGTGTGAGATATTATAGGGGCTGAAACTGAGGGTGAAAACTAGCAGCGTCCCGACCGCAAGTCCAATGGCCCTGAGTCTACGCCGCCGGCCGAGGTGAGGCAGACCGGACAGAATGCGAATGAAGTTTATGTAACAGAAACAGCAGATTAGAAGGGGTATACAAAACAACAAGAGAAAGAGCTCCAGGCGGACAGGAAGTAGAATTTTCAGCTGCTCTGTGGTGAAGTTATCGTAGCACATTATGGCCGCTGTGTTGGAGTTGATGACATCATTGGAGTCTATGGTTGGCACAATGTACACAATGCTGAGGTTGAGGGAGCCCAGCAGCCAGAGGAAGAAGCTGGCAATCGCCGCGTTACGCGGCCGGCGACCCAGCGCGTATCGGATCGGATACGCCACGCCCAGGTAGCGCTCTATGCTAATCGCCGTTAGAAACAACGTGCTGGTGTAGATGGTGGAGAAGAAAAAAAAGCTAATAATAGGGCACATGTAATACGGCAGACTCCAGCTCATGCCGTCAAAAGCTTCCTTCATCTTGAAGGGCAGGACCGCCAGGAAGATGAGGTCCGAGATGGTCAGATTCAGCAGGAGAATGTCGATGGGGGTGGGCTTGCGATGAACCTTACGACTGAAAGTAAAAAATGCCAGGATGTTGGCGGGAAGGCCGATTAGGAAGGTGAGAATGTAGAAGGATAAAAGTAGCTGGCAGTCAAAACTGGCCATTAGTCTCACAAGCAGTCAACAGCCGGCAGAAACGCTGTACAGAGAAACAGAAACAGCACAAGTCAAAAGAAAATATGTGAACCTACATCTATCAGTGCAAAGAACCAATAAAAGCTAAAAATAGGAAAAAAGTAAGAACGTTTCTCTAATGTTTCCATTAAGTTACAAAAACGTAATTTTGAAAGTTATGAGAATGTTTGAAACGTCTAGTTTAGACACACTAACCATTATTGCTTGGTAAGAATGATATTCACATTTTTTAAAACGTTCCACTAACAACTTTTAACCTTTTTAATATATATGATATATAATATTTAAAAAAGATCTACTTAAGTTACGACAAGAATGTTTGTTGATAACTTTTACAAAAAATAACTTTCACAAAACATTTTGAGAACGTTCCCTGTTAGCTGGGGTAAAAAGTATCTAACATTACACTAAAGACGATATGCTTTAAAAGGCTTGTGATAATTCAAGCAGTAAAATTATAGAAATCTATTGATAAAACAGTAATAATAAAAAGAAAACTAACCTTTACAATATAGGAAACTTAAGATCTTTAGCATCTTGTGTTTTATGCAGAAAGCATCTACAGCGTTCCACACTGTCCCTTCAGCACTCACTGTACGTGATGAGACAAACGTCTCAAGAAAGCGGAAATTTAATCAATTCTGAACATCATCTACAGCTCTGAAGCTCATCAAACAATGTCTCCTAGCAACCTGAGAACAGTCCGGGAGGGGGGGCACAGGAAGTTGGCTTAACTGTAACATATGTGCACGGTCACCCCAAGAACACATTTCATGTGCTGTTGAGATAAGAAGTAATTGTTTGTTCTGTGTGTGTCTGTGTGTGAACAGGGAAATTTCATATTGATGGCACAGGTTACCTCACTTACTTATCATAATTACAACACATTTCTTTACCTCTTTAAATATTGCATGTGATATATGGCCTGAAACTGGAGGATATATAACTGGGCAAAAGGTGAGTTACGACTGGAAACATGGACATTCATTGTCCAAATACAAAGTGACACCCTGAGTCTCGTGTATTTTAAAATGATTTTTTTAATGCAATGCCACAAATTTCTGTTACACTGGTGTGTTTTCATAAACCAATAAAACTATTGATGACTAATATTCGGCTAACTCACATCACGCTTAATAACTGAAATATTTTGAGTTGTGAAATGATGCAAAGCACAGCTATTTACGTTTTTGTTATTTTTATTTATTTCAAAAACGTTAAAAAAACACATTATTCTATAAGCCCGCTGTGCTTTATTATTTCAGATAACTACACAATGTATTAGCATTTAGCATGAAAACAAGAAAGCTGTGTGCTGTAAGGTAACAAGAGTGTTAACTAGGTGTTAACTAGGTTTACATGTTTGTTCTGTGCAATTTAAGACAACAACAAACTTGCTTAAAATAATTATAAAACAGGAGAAAACCATTGACACAGACTTTAAAAGCTCGTCTCATCTCCCCAGAAATACAGTAAAATATAATAGGATCAAAAGATGCATTTAAAGTGGCCACCATTAAAGCTTTCATTCGCCAACTGGGATTCTCTTGTCTTATGTAGCCCACAAAATGTGACATGTTGAATGGTGCAAAACAAAAGGCAAACACAAGGAGGGTCCCGAGTGCCAGTCCAATAGCCCGGATCTTGCGACAACGTCTGATAAGTGGAAGTTTTGACAAAATATAAATGACATTAATGTAACAAAAGCAGCAAATAATGAGGGGCAAGCAGTAAAATATTACTGCGACTGTCAGTCGTAATTTAAGCAAATCTTTGAGTTGTTTACTGCTAAAGTTAGTGTAACATCTCTGAGGTTCTGTGTGGCTGGTGATGTTTTCTGCTTCATTATAATCCAGGTACACAACCTTGTAAACCAGTGTTAAAATAACCGAAACCAACAACCAGATGCCAACACACATTAGTATTGTGTAAGTATTTCTCCTCTGACTTTTATATTTCACTGGAAACGCGACGCACACATATCGCTCAATGCTAATCGCTGCCAGGAACAGACTGCTGGAATATATTGGAAGAAAGAACATAAAGAGATTGATGTGACACAAGATATAGGGCATCTTCCAAAACATGTCATCTGCTGCCTCCTTCATCTTTACTGGGAGGAAGATGAGGAAGACGAGGTCTGAAACAACGAGGTTCAGCATGAATATGTCAATAGGAAGAGGTTTACTCAGAAGTTTGCGAGCGCAACAGCAGAGTGCCAGCGCTGAATTTGGGAAGCCGATGAGAAATGTAATGATGTAGATGGAGAGAAACACTTCTGTGGGTGTGTCTGCTGACATTGTGTTACGCCTGTAACACACACACACACACACACACACACAGTTTAGAAGGATTTTAAACATTGAATGAAACTACTGAAAAATCAGAAACCAGTACAGTTACAGTATTAGCAGCTGTTGTGCTTTTTTTTTTGAGGGACTTACCAAGTTTTTTCTGGTGTCACTCCTATACAATCAATAGGTGGCCTGAATAAACACTTCCGTCACCTAATTAAAAACCGTATGTAATAATATATGTAAATATAACAACAAAACATTTTGATTTGTTTTACAATTTTCACATTTATTATGAAAGTAACTTGAGCAAATTATACAGATGTAACATTTTAGATGACAATGTTGTTGTACTGCTATCATCACCATAAAATTACCTGTAAATCCTTACAGTACATTAAAACTTTCAAGAAACCCTAATAAATATACTTATTAAAAAAAAATAAAAATCTAAAAAAGTTTAAATCTAAAACATAAAACATTTTAAATCTAAAACATGACAGACCTACTCACCAAACTCCAGATTCCCTTCTTTCTTCAGACAGAAACATTTACCACAATGCAGCAAGCAAAATTTGTTTAATATTTGTTTATCATTTCATCAGTATTAATTTTCCTGGGAGGTGTGTTCTGATCCAGCGGTGAGGCCCAGTAATAACAGAAATGTTTGTAATAGTTTATAATCGAAAGTTTTAAAGAAGGAGAGCCTTGATCATGAAATTAAAGCACAAGGATTTGTAGACACCAGTCTGGTGCTGAAATAAACGTGTGTGAACCTGCAGAGGTGAACATGTGACCTTTATAAGATTAATATGACATGTTGCAATAAATTACAGAATCACAAGTGCAAAAACACAAGCCAAATGAAATGATGTTCTGTAGAAACAACTGAATTTATAGTAACATTTCACACCGTGTTAAACAGAACGTTAACTAAATGAATTACAACAATAACAACCTTCATGTCATCTGTTTACATACTAAACATGTGACTCATTAGTCTTTAGGTAATAAATTTTAATATTAACCCTCATGTAACCCCATCAGTACTGTAGTCTAACATACAGAATATACAGACATTTGAATGAAACAAAAACATATACATGGAATTTCCATTCAGTCCAAAGTGTTAAACTCTACAGAGTGTTCACGGCTTGCTGCTGCCATGGCAACCCTGATTTGGGGTGGAGCATCAAAGACACGCCCACATCATGTTAAGTAAATCTCTTAAAACTTTTAAAATAATGAATGATGCTTGCTTGCTGTTTTAAGAAAACATTTCGCATGTAATGTGTTTTAAGAGTCTCAACCTTTTGTTGCCCTTAATCAGGTCATTTTTATAGAAGAGGCTGTTGGTTTGTCATCTTTAGCTTCTGTCTGGTAGAATCTCTTGCGCAGTTGCTTGAAGGTTCCTGGAAGAACCGTTGCCATGGCGCTGATGCCAAGACCTGTAGCAGGATTTAGTTCCTTGCCTGTTGCACAATCTGTCAGCTACATCCTTTGGCGTCCATGGCGACAGCATCAGCATGATCACGGGCTCCAGGAAAACGTTGCAGGAGCTGGAGAGCATGGCTTCCCTTCTCCATTCCACATTAGTGTGCAGAACAAAACCCACCACATGAGAGATGTTGTAAGGTCCATAGCAGACCACAAAAACCACCAGTGTGGAGATGGCAATAGCGAGCACCCTCCTTTTACCACCAGAGGGCAGGCATGAGCGCCTGACCAGCACCACACAGCGCAGTGTGCAGAACGCAGACACCACCAAAGGCAACAAGAAAAACAGCAGCGACATCTCCAGCCGTAGCGGCACCAGAAGTTTTAGCTGCTCCTGGGTGAAGTTCTCATAGCATGCGGACATGTTCTGCTCTGATAACGAAACAAAATGGCCTCCTCCTTCAGCCAGAAATGCAAAACCAAGGTGTACGAGTACTAAAGCCCACAAGATGGCACACACCAGGGAAGAAGTTCTGGCTCTGCGGTAGAGCTTGTAGGTTATGGGGTAGGCGATGCTCAGGTAGCGACCCACCACCACTGCTGTGAGCAGGAGGCTGCTTCCATACAGCGAGAAGAAAAGAAAGAAGCTATAAATGGGGCACAAGGCAGGTGGAAGAGCCCAGCCCTGAAGGACCGTCTCAGTTACTTTAATGGGCATCCACAACACCAGAGCCAAATTTGCCACGCACAGGTTGAGAGCGTATACCACGTTGGGGGTGGCACCGTGTTTTTGGGCTTTGCGGGCATAGACAAAAAGAACGAGGAGGTTGGCAGGAAGTCCGAGCAAGAAGGTGAAGATATAAACCACCAGAGAGACACAGCTGGACACATTCATCTCCATCTTTGGTAGATCAGGTGGATGATAAACATAGATTGAATTGATTGATGCGAGTGCCAGATTATCCGAATATGAGTTTCACTTTTGCCTTCAAAACGGATAGACCAGATTCCGATTGTTATCCCATGTGGAGAAACAGCAACTCTTGAATCGAATAAAGTTTACCCAGTGCTGGTCCATCAGGTGTCTCCCACTCTGCATGGGGAAAAATAAATGAAGACAAGGAAAAACGTCTCATTTACATTAAATGTCCTCATTTATGTGAAAGGCAGGAAGTGGGCAGTGGAAAAAAGGGGTGTGTTTAAGATGGTTAATGCATCTAGGAAGCTTTAACTGGTTTGATACAGAGGGAGAGAGATGGGCACTTTAAGCAGAAAGATGCCATTTATACCGTCTTGTGTTGCCTTATTTGCCCTTGGCTCATGCAATCATGGGAAGGCCAGATCAAGTCCCTTTAGTGAAATGATTCAGAATAATTGGGCCAGGCAGGAAGTTGTGCCCATCCAGCCATGATTCTCACTTTTAATGGAGGGTTTAACCATTAAAGCTGTAAAGTCAGTCGAACACTGTTATTGCCCCAGAGACGGGACCGGATACATGAGGAGAAATTAACATGACATTTTCATCTGTTTATTTATTAAGACCGATCATACAGGCTGTGACCTCATGCATCTTTATCAATGCATAAAAAACTGATACAGAACTTTAATGTTTACATGAGCGTGTAATGAATCTAAAGTGATCAGAGTAATGGAGCCACCAGAACCTCACCAGAACCTTTATAGCTGCAAAACAAAATGATTTATGAATATAAACATGGAAAGAAGATATTGTGAGAACATGAGATAAGATGACAAAACAAATGAATGAAAAGTTTTAGGTTTTTTAAAAGCAACTGCACACAAATAAGTTACTAAAATTAGCTGTTCAGGAATTCTGTCTGGCCAATATGACTTTTCACTCATTGTGGCAAATCCTTAAATGTTCAAAATACATCAACTGTCACAAAATACATTCAATCACACAAATTGAAACATTAAATACTCATATAATCATAATTTTTTTTTAATATATGCTGAACATACTGAATACAGAAAAAAAGAACAACAAGCAAGTTTTACGTTTACAAACACCACAAATATTACAAACTGCCACACTGCAAATGTTAGCACCAAAACGTAACAAACAGCATTAAAGTACTTACTGATCAAGCAGCCATGATCACGGTGTGGTAATATTTGCCAAACATTAAAGTGCAGTGGAAAAACCTTCCTCTTCCTCTATTTTATTTCCCACAGACACAAACACTCACATTCAAAACTGGAGGTCAAGATTTTACAGCTACATCATTAATAAACCTGAAGAATAAATGTGGATGTTTGTTTGTGTATGTAAGTCTTCATGCGGGTTTGTATGTTATTTGTGTGGATGTATTGAGTGTGTTTTAGTATTGTTTTATCTGGTAATCGCTCCTAGTCAAAGTCCAGTCTAAATAGACCCTTTACTGTGACATAAACTTTCCTTCGCCATATAAAATAAAATGTGTTGACAGATGGACTAACAACCTTGTTGGAAAGGGCTGTGAAAACAAAAAGGCAATTTAACAACATGACACGGATGATCCGTGTGCAATTTGCTGTGGGCTAAGAAAATAAAACCACTGTCATAACTATAAAAACCTGATATTATGTTTATATTTCCTAGATGTTTGCTCCTCTCCATCTCATAAAATCAAAGGAATGTTTGCATTTGAATTTTAACAGAGCAAATGCGAAAACACTTAAAAATTCAGTAAGATGGAGTTACTTTTAATTTGGGTTGAGTATGTTTAGACACAACATACTAGTGGGTCACAACTAGTTTTACAGAACCTGGAATGATTTTACACTGTAACAAGTGACAAATAAAGAGTTTGATTAGATGCCTTGGACAACAACAAGTTGATACACCTGTTAACTATCTGAACTTTGCATGATTATACATGGTTAGTCACATTTCAGCATTGTTTTTCCTTGTTGCTCACACTTCTAACAGAACAGAACTGTGACCCATTTTTGGGACCAGTTGAAGACCACTGCACTAGACCAAGTCTAAAGAAAGTTAGAACCAGAGAGCCAGTTTAAGCCAGATCCAGCCTGTGTCTGCCACTGGAGTTGGTTAGAGGCACCACGGCTGAAGGCAAACTCTCCGTCTGGGCCACCAGAGTGAGGCGCTGGCGGGTCTGGCTGCTGTGCTGCTCCAGTGAGAGGGCATCCTGCTTACGGGACAGATCCTCCATCATCTGAGCTTTATGCTGCTTCAGAGACTGTAGAGAGTGTCTGGCCAATGACAGGACAGACATGATGATGTCATAAAGGTGTTTACAGATGGCATTTATTGTATATTCCTAACTCATCAACTTTCTCTTCAATAATAGACAGTGGGGTACAACTGCAGACTTACTGAGCTTGTGCCAGCTTCTGTTTCAGGGCCAAAATTGTGGCTTCCAATTGTTTGGCCTCCTCCACCAACCCAAACTGCACCTGCGTGTGATGAATTACGAGAAAAGAATCAGAACTCTGACACAGGAAGCAGATTAAGATGAGGTCACACCAGACTTTCCCACACCAGAGTTTATTTTTATGCACACAGATAGAGTTGAATCACAAGCATATATTTAGACAGACAGTAACATTCTTTGTTGCGTTTCAAAGTGTGCTTAGCGACCAGCGAATTTGCATAGCAAACAAACAACAGAGAATCTATTCAGGTTGACCTACATATAGTTTGACTTTCTAATTTAAAAGACAACACATAAAACATAAGAGAATACAACACTTACAGAGCTGGAGGAATTACATAAGATATTTAAACATTGTGAACTTATTACTATTTGGTCTTTATCATTTATTGCTCATTGAAAACTGCAGACTTAAAGTATGACATCATATCCTGTTGCCCATGCTGTAAGTCTAGTGTGACTCTATATTTATAGTTCTTTTTGAACTATATGAATTGAACGTTTAAAGAGACGTTCGCTCCATTATTTCTCAAAAACTTCCAGGTTGTAGAAGTTACCTCATCTCTGCAGAGGTCCATACCAGGCCTTGTGGTTCTGTTCTCCAGACGGGTGTGAACCAGCTTCAGAGGAGCCGTCTTGGCTTGCATGTCCTCCTCCAGGCCACTGATGTCCTTCTCCAGCTCAACAATCTCATCCTGAGTCTGAAAAACGGTGTGACACAACCAGATAAACAACCAAACAACTTCACATTGGGCCTAGCGCCATTCTGACCATATGTTTGTGTTTCCATCGAACCCACAACCTTTGAGCTGCTAAAGCAATGCTCTACCAAATGACTTACAGGAACACATTATGTTTGTGCATTTTGAAAACATTACATGCATATACATTTGATCATCCTGGGATTCGAACCCATGACCTTGGCATCATACGTGCAACACAGAAACAATAAAGAGGCCTCACTGTTTTCAGCTGCCACTGTAGTTCCTGGTGGGCCTGTTGCAGGTGATGAGTTCTCTTACGGAGGGCAAACTCCACAGCCATTCGCTGGCCATCCAACTCATTCTGAACCTAAGAGAGTAGAGATACATGGATACTTTATACAATTTTAAAGTACCACGAATGCACATGAAGTTTTAAACAAAGGTCTGAGCTGTTAAACGTAAATCTCGGGTTTTGCACCTGTGCTCTTGTGAGGCTGCTATTCTCTCTTATCTGCATGGACGTCTGCATCTCATCCTTGGCTCGGGTGACATTGTAGCGGCTAAACTGCTCCCACTGCTGGGGAGTTATGGAACTGCAACCACAGATAACATGAACCCTCTCTTTACTGCTTGTTGCTTTTTAAATTATCTAAAGATGTTGCGTTGAAAGACAACCCTTTATATATATGTTGACATATAACACTTACTTCAGCGCAATTTAAAGCTGCAATCTGTAACTTTTTTAGTTATAACTAAACAAATGACAGATCAGTGTTTAACATGATCTCTTATCTTACCCTGACTGGCAACTGTAAGTTTATTTTAATGATTCATAATTTGAGTGGTTGGTTACGATTTTGCAGGAAATTTCCGGCTGTAAACAGAAAGGAAATTTCCGACTATTACAGTATATCACATGACATGACAGATTCTATAGATGGTGCAGCGTTTGTAGCTTGTTCCTACAGCAGTTGTTTATCATTTAAACTTGTCATTCACGTTAAGTAAATAACTCCGCAGGTATCCTGCAATTTTATGTTTTTAAAAGAGATGGCGGTAGAGAGGCAAACGTTGTTACAGGTTGTAGCTGTAAAAACTACAGATCAGTGTAAGAGCCTCATGTCAGGTTATAAAGTTGTCTCTGGGCATGAAGCTCACCCTGAGGGAACTCTGGTGGGGTTGGGCTTCAGAGAGATCTCGGGTGACTGTATTGTGAGAGACAGACACGACATGTCCACCTCAAGCGCCTCTGTTTTATCCTGAAGGTCATTGGCCAGCTGCTGTCTTGCTTCCTGTAGACGACTGAGAAGATTTGCCAAGATTACTAAACTACTAGAGAGATACTACTAGAGAAACTAGTTGATGTCTCATTTGAATCTTCTCTCTCACCACAGCTGTTCAAAGGCCTGATCGATACACTGCTGAAGGACTCGCTGAGCTCCATCAATCACCTCCACTTCCTTTCTAAGCTCCGCCTCCACCGGGTCACTGACCAGCTCCATTCCACGCCGGCCGTCCCGCAGGGTGAGGCAATCTGCTGTGACCTCGAGGGGCAGAACAGTGGCAGCCAGGGCAAGTTCTGTCTCCTGTTTGGACTTTAACATTGCAATGTTTTAAAAGCGGCAATACGTAACGTTTTAGGACAAAATGAAGATTTATTTGAATTAGCTTTATTTGACTTCAACATATGTAATGAAAAGTACAAAAAGCAACTTGCAATTTTATGTTTCAAACAGAGATGGCAGTAGAGAGCCACAAGAACACATTCAGATACTGGTTTGTTTGTTTGTTTTACATTAGTGTGAATTGGAGTTTCTTCTGTTGGATATCAGATACTCAAGGAGATATAAAAGGCAGCTGTGTGAACCAGCTGGTTTGATGGACATAATATTCACCAGAGTCAAAGCCTCCATTTCTTCATCCACTTCCTGTGTGCAAGCTTTAAGACTCTCTTTCCAGCGTGTGATGTCACTAATTCTGTCACTCAGCCGCCGGCTGCTGTCATATTTATCCCAGTTTGTCTGATGAAAGAAGAGATAAATAGCAAACAAAGTATTAATGTTTGGAGAAAAGGCGACACAGTTTTCAGTCTCACCAGCAAATCCATGTAATCTGTAGATTTGTTCATTAGTTTAGTGTCTATCCTACTGAATGTTTCACCTTATTGTCAGTCTCGTTCCGCAGAACCTTTCCTTCCTGGCGTAGCTCGTGTGATACGTTTCGCCGGTGTTCAGCAGTGTCTGAGATCTGTTTATTGTTGGTCACCCAGTCAGACACGCTGTAACGCAGGCCTGGCTTTGTGCTCAGGGTGGCCATGTCTGTTGGTATCTGGTACCATAGAAACAAGAGGAGAAATGTGACCAAGACAAAAGATTTGTGTTGGTAAACAGGCAAACAGTTAAACATTTTATGCTAATTATGCAAATGAAAGGAGCTTTTTAGAGTCTTTTTTTTAAAGTCTTTTTTTTTAAAGACTTTTTGGAGTCTTTGTAGAGATGCAAAATGTTAGTCATGATACAAAATTGTGATGTTTTAACATAACATCTGCATGTTATGAGTCAGAACATTACAATGGACCATTTTGGGAATAAAACAAAAAGAATTTGGGGAAAATAATGGAACCAATAAGAATTGTTGGCCCTGAAATCCTGGAAAATGTATCATTATGGTGATTTCATAAATGCATCTAACCAGTTCAATTTCTGTAGCTTTAAATTTTAATTTTCTGATCACCACCGTATTAACGATTAAATTAAGCCATATTTCATCTCATACAAATTTTAGAAAATACATTATATATTTTTTAACTTAAAAGAATGATGAGCATTCATAGCACTTAAAATATACACTTTAAATGTATGTAAGCATTTACATACAATAAAACACCAGCACAAACGTTAAGCGACTTACCGAAAACGAGGAAACTGCGACGCGCGGCTGTCAGTGCGCAGAAGACGCAGGTTTGCGCGTCTCCTGGTAACGTGAAGCGCAACCGCAGCTCATTCAATAATTAAACACCGTAGCGACGCTTAACAATTACTAACTCAACCACTCCGTCCACTTCATCATCTGTTCTGACCTGTTGTGTCCATGACAACAAGTCAAAAGCTTGGACGTAATTAACAGAGCTTGGAAAACATCCACTACTGCTCACAAGTTACCCAACCCGAATAAACCGCGTCCTGCCCTCGTCAAGTAGTTACTCGTCCTGTACAGTTTGTTACTGACATGAATGAAACTTACTGTGAGGCAAAACCTCAATAACCGACAAAATGATAAAAAAAATATTCAGGACATGCTGTCGTATTATTTAATACAAATAGTTTTGCTGTATCATTGTACATCTTGTTTTTTCATTTGACAATTATTTACATTTAATTTAGCTTTTATTTTATACACTTGTTTCTGCACAAAAAACAGCTTCATGCATCTATATTTATTTAATTATGTTAAATTGGTTAGAAATATTAAATTAAATGTTGCAGTGCTTAAAAATTCTGATATTGTTTTCCACAGGAAACTGTATTCCATCATTATTTCATATCATTAAAATATATAAAAATATAAGTAAGGAATTATTTTGGATTTATATCATGGATGATATTATCAGTATGAATGAGCTTTAAATAATTAGCGTGACGGAGGACAGAAATGTCACAGATAGTTCATTTCTGCTGTCTCAAGATGTCTTGTGATGTGGTCCAGTATCATTTTTTCATTTGCTTTCTCTTTCAGGTAGAAGTGAGATCCAGGTAGCATCTGCACAGTGAAATCTCCGCCTGTCATGTTCTTCCAAGCTATAAGAAAACATAAGACTCATTTCATGCACATGTAATAAACTTATAAACAAACTCAACCCTCGTCTGTCAGACCCTAACCTTGCAGATCATGGGGGGTGTCCTCTTGTCCATCAAAACATGAGACCGGACACGACAGAAAGGGTTTTGATGGCCTGTCGCACCTATCAGATATACAGCAGTGTTAGGTGTCAATTAAGTGTGTTTGCAAAGATCCATAATTATTGGATAAAATATCCCCAACAAAATATTTTATGATATGTGTGTGTTTCTGTTTCTCTAAACACACCTGTAGTTGTCTGCTACACGGAGATCTGCTTTCAGTGCCGGCAGGAAGAGTTTCACAAGCTCAGCATTGGCCAGTATCTCCGGTGGTGTTCCTCCAATAGCGATGACCCATGTTAGAAACTCTTCATCTGATAGGTGACTTCTTTTTGGTGCCTGCAGTCTTGCTTCAGACTTAGTACAGAATTAATAATTTGTTCTATAAACATTTATATACATTTTATTATATTTATCTATGAATAATATGTACATAAACATTCCACTAACATACTATGCAGGCTCATGTTCACATATATAACAGCATACAGAACAGACTCACATATGGTGCAGAGGCTCCAGAGAGAAACATGTGGATTGGCTCCAGATTAAAAACCTTCTTCACATGCTCAGCAAAGGCAAAGCAAACCATAGATCCAAAACTGAATTAAACAGTTACAAAGGAAAAAAGGGGTCAAGTGTGAAGGCCCCTGACCAATTACTTGTAGACTTTCTTCCTTAAACATTTTCACTTCAGAAAGGAAAACCCATTTCCCATTGCTGATACTCAGCTTGGTCAAACCCCTCCGTGTTTAATATTTGTCATTTTTCTTTATTACTACAGCATCAGCGTGCATACCTGTGTCCGAAAAGTGCAAACGGCTTCTCTTTGAGTTGTGGAAGTAGCACACTGCTGACCTCATCAAGAATTTCATGCATGTTCTCAAAGAAAGGCTCCTTAGCTCTCCCTTCTCTGCCTGGAAGTCTAACTGAATACACTGCAAAATCAACCAAACAGCTACATGAAAATGAGTTTCTGTAGCTCAGAGCTCAGTTGGTAGAGCATTCAGTTAGCAATGCAAAGGTTGTGGGTTTGATTTCTCAGGGAACACATGAACAAAATGCACAACTTTGGTATGTTATATAGAATAGTTATATACCCATCTCTTTGAATAAAGAAACTACCTTCAACAGAGCTGTTAAGAGTTTTGGCCCAGCGCGCATAATGGATAGAACCTCCACCAGCCCAGGGAAAACAGATGAGACGGACTGTGGCTTCTGGACACTTGTTAAAACAGTTTATGACTTTATCCATCCTTATGACACAAAAACAACATTTGGAATAATTAATCCTAAGCAAAACTGTAAGTCGATACGTTGTTTTTAAGAAATACAGTTTTATTATAGGATTAATGGAATGGTGTTAAGTATATAAAAATTACAGTAAAAGTTACTGGCAGTGATTGAATATACCCTGTAGCCCATGTTGTTACCTGAAGAGAAAATTACACCTTTACAAAGACCTACATTTTTTTTAAAATTGTAATTATATTACTGATCTGTCATCCAGAATTAGCCATTTATTTATAGTTGTCGTATAAATCAGTTGACTTATGCTTTATGCTGAAATGATATAATCTTTTCCATTGGTTTGATTTCAGAAAGCACACATAAATTAGTTCATCTTTATATTTCACACCATATATTATCGCAATACAACAACTGATTAGAAACAAAACGATGAAGTTCTGATCTCACGTTTTAATGCCGTATACTTCCTGTACAATCTTCTTCTTTGGTCAATAATACACGTTATAAACGCGCTGCTGCCACCTTTCGGCCACAATGTGTAGCAACCCCATGCGACTTAAATGAAACTACACTGAAAATGTCAAAGTGAAGATGGTTTCACTTTTGTGTAAAGTGTTAAATAATCACCTCTTACTTATCTTATATTACTTATATATAACTAAAGGAATAATTCAATTTAAACTTATACGTATATGAGAGACTGTTCTTATATATAGATGAAAAATATACAGTTAGTCATTTTGAATACTGAAACTTTGAAACTTTAATAAGGAGTTCGTTTATCATTCATGTACTTTCATAAATTAACAATCAAAGGCGGATCAAATAAATGACATTATACTCGGAAGTGACGACATTTCCTGCAGTTGGTATTTCCGGTAGGGTCTCCCTAACCGAGATGGTAAACCCGAAGCAAACCGGCAACAGAACCGACAGGCAGTCGATGAGACGCCAACGGCTGCCTGTAAACTACAAATAAAGCGACGGAAATAAACGATACCGTCGATTTAGTAAATGATATTAAGCTATTAACTTTAGATCCGAGTGTTTGTACTTATATTATAAGAGATCGTCACTTTAGAAGAGACATTGCGAAGGGTTTAAGGCTCCTGGGAAACTCTATTCCGCCGTGGCTGTTAAAAATTTCTTCTTCGGCTTGTCAGCTGCTAACAATCACACATATCCGGCTTCAGGTGAAAGACACGTCGGTAAGTTCGTGCCTTTTGGTGGACTGACCCGGTACTGGCTTGTGGAGCCACGGCCGGAATAGAAGCATCGAGCGGGCCGCTTTAACGCCCGCGGGTGTTGGACTATATACAGATCTTTAAGCGAGAAGAACCAGTAGCTTGAAGAACAACCGGTATCTGATCCCCTGAAGCCGGCTAGTATCCGGATAGAGACCTCATGAATGGAAATCGGAACTACAGGTACGAGTGTCTTCTTTAGTTACACAGCAAACGCTTTACAAGTGATTTTACTGTGTTGCGGCGGAATAACGTATAATTCATGGCTTAGCGGACGTTATTGACGACTATATGTGCTGTGGTAGTTGATGAAGGCTGTCAGGTGTTTAAACTGATGTTGGACATTTGGGTTGTAACAAGCAAATTTGTTGAAGGTTTGGTTAAGCTGCGGCTTTTCGGCAGCGAAACACCGTGTGTGGAAGATCCTGACTCACTCGCTCTGCTGACGTCATCGCGCAGCTGTCACGCACAGGTGCCGCGTGCGTCAGGTGCGGTGGGCGTGTTGCGAAGGGAGGGGCCAAATCGTCCGTTGCCATGACGACTGTCACTGACTCACCCTTTCTGTCAATCTCTATTATCAGTCTGTATATCCTGCGTAAATACTTTTTATACCAGTTTAACTAGCAGGTGTATCAAAACATGCTACCGGGCTAGTAAGTCTGGCTTAACTAATGGCCTGAGTTTCAGGCAAAACTCTTGTTTTGTCTGAGTGAAGACCTAAATTGATGGGGAAACCAGTTTTCTGAACAGTTTCTGTTTGGTGCTGATATTACACACTGTGATTCTGTGTTTAATAGGAATTTTCTTTAGGGTAGATTCCTCAGTGATTTTATCAGCATTCATGTTGTTAATGGCTTATGCCAAAATCTAAAGAACACACAGACACCTTATATATGTTATCTAAAGAACATATATATGTATGTCAGTATAGGTATATAGTTGTATATTTATACACGGCTATTTTAGTTCTTTAAAAGTCAGTCATTTTTAAATTGCTTAGATAGCATTTGCTTGGCCTGCTCTGAATTATTAAATGATGAGAAGAGAGGTGATGTGTCTCATTCCCTGAAGGAGTGAAACCCTTGTAAATGTGCCAGTCACCTATTGGCCAGTTAAGTTGTGTGTTACACTCCAAAGCTTTTAAACTGATCTGAGTGTCGCCTCACTGTCAAATCTGCAGTGCTTCCCAGTTTATAATACCAAGACACTCCTGGTGGTATTAAGTACAACCTCGCAGGAATTTCAATGAAGGCTAGAAATGTTGACTCCTGAGCAGAACATGCATGTATTTAATCAGATTTGTGCACAAATGTTGTATAGAAAATGTTCATGTGTGACTTACAGAGTCAGTTCTACCTGTGCCTATTTATGGAAACATCTGTTTTTCCTTTAATTGGTTGTTACTCTAGTCTTGGTTGCCATGGCGAGAGGGAAGCCACAGGAGTACTGTCGGCTTGGCAACAGCTCCCTTGGAAGTGTAAGATGCAGATGTTTTGCAGAAGTCCCCTTACGCACTTCTCAATAACAGTTTGACTCTGTAAATCCCCTCTGAAACATCCTTACAACTGTAGTAACATTTTCAGCTGTGTTGTGACATGAATGCTCATGTCTGATACTTAATGTGAGAAAACAGACGTGATGTCAGAGCTGATATTCAAAGTGAAACACGTCGATGGAAAGAGTTTAAATCGCCCACTCGAAGAAAAAACAAAGGCATCTCTTTTATCTCTCGTCATTTAACTCATGCAATGCTGTCTGTCAAAACAATGTGAATTTTGTCATGCGTTGATCTCATATGATAGTGTAAACTGGCTTTTAACAGATGTAGACTTAATGTGATATAACCTTTGTAAGTTTGCCCAATAATCTGGTTATTTTAAAAAAAATCTAGTAGCTAACTGTAACATGTAAACATGTAAAAATAAATGGTCCATGTTTATTAATTAGTGTTTTAATGTATGTTTACACTGTAAACCAGATTTCACTGTTTCCCTCAAGAAATGTGAGGGGAAAAAATCCCTGTGTTCTGTCGAAATGTATGTTGTTTATATACTGATGAACGCAATCTTTCTTTGGAAATCAGAGGCAGTTGTGTGTTTGTGTAGTTTGTTAGTGTGGGTTTAGGTGTGTGTAATGGTGGGTCAGTGAGATGCGAGGTATGGCTGTGTTTGATGATGGTTCGATGATGCTGATTTCAGTACAGAAATTTCCTGATAATGTGACACCCACTTTTATCTCGGTTTATCAAGAACCCAAACGCTGACTAATATTATTTCCGATATTAATCATATTGTAACATTGACAAATGGGATACAGAGAGCTTGTGTGTTCATGGGAGGCTGTTGGCGTTTTTTTTAAATAATTTGCAGATTTTTTTCTGCGTCTTCTACACACATTTAATTTCTTGTGGGGGCAAGTTCTGGGTATTTTTGCTTTCATGTCGGTGGTTATCACTGACGTTAAAAGCGTAACTAATATGATGAGAACCCAAACTGATGGAAATTCCCCCTGGTTTTCACACCAGGAGCCGTTGGGGATGCGCCCCTGTTCTCCGTCCCTCGGAGGCCGGGCTATGGCACCATGGGGAAGCCCATCAAGTTGCTGGCCAACTGCTTTCAGGTGGACATCCCCAAGATGGACGTCTACCTGTACGAGGTGGACATTAAGCCAGACAAGTGTCCACGGCGTGTTAACAGGTGCAGCACACACAACACCAAACACACACCAAACACACATCAAACACACACCAAACACACATCAAAAACACATCAAATGCTCTCTTTAAAAAGTTAAAATGTCTTTAAACTAGGAGGGAATTCTCTAAAAATAAATTACACTCAGTGATAGTGTCGATTATTTGTGTGCAAATCAGATGTGGCCTAAACAAACCTTAAAACAACCCATTTTGATATATGGCTGCTTGTCTATGTTCCTTATGCATTTTTTGATTATCATTGGATGTAATTACTGCTGCCATGACAACCAGAAAATCTTTAAAGTTGAAGTTTTATTTACTGGCTGCTTTCTGGAAATAGCACAGCTATAATTGTTTTAAGCAAACCGAGGTTTGTGGACAAGGTGCAAAATAAGTGTCTGATGTAGAAGAGTGATGTGTTTGTACTTAAAAGTCCTAAGATATAAGAATTGACATACTAAGCAATATTTTGTTTATAAACATTGATCATGAGAAACTTGTGGATTAATCAGTCTGTAGTTTATATATAGTAGAAAACTAAATAAAACATGATTGTTTTTATTGAATTAATGTTTGTGGCCCTTTCTTTGATGGCTTCTAGAGAGGTGGTGGATACCATGGTTCAGCACTTTAAGGTGACAATCTTTGGAGACAGAAGACCAGTCTATGATGGCAAGAGGAGCCTCTACACCGCCCAGCCTTTACCAGTGGCCCCAGGGGGGGTAAGTGGGCGAGGGGGCTTGTGGAAAGTCCCCTAAAATACAAAAGCATTCATGCAGTTAACATGCACACGCGTGTACACAAATATCTAATGAATTCTAAAAATGTTTCAAGATTCAGGTTGTATGGTTTTTATCATGCATGACTATATATTTTGATTAACCATAAACGTGTGACATGAATTGTACTGACAGACACGTGAACTGTCTGTAGGTGGACCTGGATGTGACCCTGCCAGGTGAAGGTGGAAAGGACAGACTGTTTAAAGTGAGCATTAAGTTTGTGTCACTGGTCAGCTGGCACATGTTGCACGAGGTTCTGACCGGCCGGGGCTCACCTGAGCCTCTGGAGTTGGATAAGCCAGTCAGCACCAATCCTGTCCATGCCGTGGATGTGGTACTTCGCCATCTGCCCTCCATGAGGTAAGACTGTTACCTGATCAGGTTTACTGTTTAATATAATCAGAGAGAGAAGGTTTCAGAATCGGTTACGT
>JAZGTK010005593.1:0-22114 GCA_036877625.1 Ambastaia sidthimunki
ACAAACACACACACACACACACACACACACACACAAACAAACACACACACACACACACACACAAACAAACACACACACACACACAAACACACACACACACACACACACACACACTTTCATAACTGTAACACTTGTTATCTCTAAAACAACCTCAAGCTCAAGCGCTATATTCAAGATGTTAATGTAGAGTCTGCAGCGGATTAAACTCAGTGTCACGCTGTGAACACTTTAATAACGCAGATGAAACGCACGTTTAAACGCTGTTGTGATGATAAATGTGAAGTTTGACTCACTTTTGAAGAGCTGCTGAACTCTCTGCGGATTCCTGTAACGGGAGCGAGCGCCGGCAGCGCGCACTCACAGCAACAGAGGGGTGTGTCTTAAACGCTTATTATGTGCGAGACGCGCATTTACATACATGGATTTAATCTTGTATAACATGTGAGGGTACGTACAGGTTAGTAAATGTTTTTAAACGTTGTCTTGATCATGATGGTGCTCAGAAACACCCCGCGCAGCTCTCGCGTGAGTTTGTTTCAGCAGTAAGGATTCAGTAATTATAAGACTGTGTGTGTTTTCAGCTGCTTAACGAACATATATTTGTTTCATGAAGACGCTTGAGGATACCAGGAGTGGGGTTCGAACCCACGCGGACATTTGTCCATTGGATCTTAAGTCCAACGCCTTAACCACTCGGCCATCCTGGTTTGACGAGATGGGTTTTAATGACATCATCACGTCTACAGGAAGAACTTCATGTGTCACCAGAAAGACCTCAAGAACACACACTGCACATATCAGTCAACAGTCCGTTTCAATGAAAACCCTTTTAGCTCATTGTAGCTTATATGCAAAAACATTTTGTGCTGTAGAGATAATACTGAAGCTGCAAACTGAAATTAAACATTTTCTCATAAATTCTGTGTATCAATGTTAAACACACATATATAAAACAAATTTGTGCACAAATTCCAGAAATGCTTTGTCAAGAATGAATATAAAACTGTGTTTAAATATAAAACCGTGTTTAACTGTAGACCTGTGTGTCTCAGGTGTTAATACAAGTACCGGTGAGATTGTTACACTGATGCTCTGTTGGCTGCGCAGGACTGTCGACTGTTATTCTGACGTGATTAGAGGAGTTCGGGTCTCAGAACCACCATCTACAGCTGTGCTGTTTCTACCAATTACATGGTCCATATGCCAGCAGACTGCAGCAGTCAGGTGGAGCTTCAGATGGAGAACGTGTGAGGAACATGGGGATGCTCTTATTTCCTGCAGGACACAAACACACCAGCACTGTGTGTTCTTTATTAAAGCTGATACTTTGTGTTAATTTATCCCAGCACAATGCACACAGAACTCACATTCTGTTAAAACCACTTCACAAATTGTATAAAAATACATATAGTGTCATTTAAAAACACAGATAGAGATGGTGAGTTGGGCTTATTAACATGAAGTCTGAAATCATTATTCATTTATATGCTTTTAAACTGTACTATGTAAATATACAGAACTGGAGGTTAAGCCATTTGAGATAACACACACCTCACACAGACAACACACACTAACAGGAGTTTGTTTAAAAGCTTGAAATAACAGAACTGCTATAGACATAACATGAAGAAAAACTGCCTGCTTCTTATATTTTTATTACATAATTTCCATGTTTGATTCTGAATGAATGTAAGATTATTCATTTTAAACGTATTCTTTTTCTTTATATAAATGTGCATAGACCATATTTCTCTTCACTTTAAACACACCTACAATAAAGCTTAATTTACTGAATAACAATTTATAAAAGTCACTTACAGCATATGTTATAATGGAAATAATTTTGATATACCCTTCCAAGTGGGAAACTGTATTTGTTTGAACAAGCAGCATTAAAAACAAACACAACAGAGTATTCTTTCCAAAAGTATTTAGTATTCATTTATTTTCTTTTTTTTTACATTTAACATGTTTATTTGGGGGAATACCAATTAGTAACTTATATAAAAATAATAAAAAAAGGTCAAACTTTTAACTGCAGTAAATATTTCTCATTTGTTGGTAGGTTGAAAGTTTAAACACATACTTCGACTCGACTGAACATATACACAAGATTGTTTGGTTTGATTTAAACAGTATTATACAATAGTTGGGCATTTTGCTCACACAAAGTGTGTAATAAATGTTTGTACTGTATCATCTGACTGTACATCACTGATGACAGAAGATCTGGAGTGAATGATCTATAACCCCGCACGTGTTGTATTGAAATTTCACTCACCTGCTGCTGATTGGTTCATACACTAGGAGGCTGTTATCTGATTGGTTCCTATCGATAAAGCCCGCTGTGAAGCCCAGCGCGCATGTGCAGTCACCGCGACTTACGTGACGTAAAACTGCTTCCGGTCACAGAGTTGAGCTTTAACGTGACTGTAATGATTCTGTTTTAGTGTAAACGTGGCGAATATGCATTTAAAATATTTAAATATATAAGCCAGGTAATGATAAACATACAGCACAAATGGAGAACACAGAGTTGTCATAACTAGCAGTGATGACTGTATAATGATTTTTGAAGGTTAACTGTGTCTGTCTGGGCTGATGGTGTGTGTTTTGGCCTCTCATGACCCAATGGCAGTAAATTACAGAGACTTTGTATGTCACTGAAGGTCTGAACTGAGTTCTCTCTTTCCAGTCACAATATGCTCACCACTAATTATAACTGAGAGATTATGTGTTAACGTGTTTTTACGAATGCACTTTAAATATAACCAATGACTGACACTGAACAACACACATCACTTCCTATATAACACCCATGAAAGTGGACTAGGATTCTTAAAAACAGATGTATCACACACACACTTTGTTGCCCATATAAGTTTGGCTTCCACATGTTTGGCGTTTGAAAACTGCAAATGGTGTAACTGAGGTGTAATGTTTTCTAGTTGTGCTGTTTCTATGCGTGAAACTTGTGTCATTTGAAATGAAAATCTGCTATAGGAGCAGATGGCAGTTCACGTGAGGAGATTTCTATCCATCCGTTCAAGACTTTCACATATTTAAAATTGTAGGTTTTAGAGGAAATTAGAGCATGTATCTGAAATCATGAATATGTGTTGTCAATGTGTCGATTCAGTGCAGTTAAACAATTCATACATACATCAAACATACAACAAAACACGTGTGTGCAGTTCAACAATTCAGTTCATTTAACTCAAACTCAAAACGCAAATATATTCAAGATAGAAAAGATCAGACATGAAGAGAAATAAGATGCAAACTAATGTTTGTTTTTTATTATTGTGAGGTTTCTTTTGTTTTTATTATGAGATGATATTTTGTCATCTCATGTGTTCTCGCTGTCACAGTGACATCTGGTGGCAAATGTCGTTTTAAATCACAATATTCCAATTTTTGCAATCTGTCATCAAGAAAGTAGATTTTAAACGAAATTAACTGACTTATGTAATAAAGTAACAGTGCAGGTAGGTAATAGAGCAAATATAAATCATGTGTAATCCTGTAACACTTTCTCCTCACATCTATCAAACTGCATTTACTGTAACACAACAGGTGTTCAGATGAACAGACCAGGTTGTAACAAACATGATAATGTATATCTTGTCATAAACCTTTATATAAAGAGATACAGGAAAGTTTGGTAACTGTAACAGACAAGAGTATGATGAATAAGAGATATTTCAGGCTAAAGACACACAGCTAGGAGGTCAAAGAGATTAAGTGTATTGTGTATTGAGTGTGTTGTGTATTGAGTGTGTTGTGTATTGAGTGTATTGTTTATTGAGTGTGTTGTGTATTGAGTGTGTTGTTTATTGAGTGTGTTGTGTATTGAGTGTGTTGTGTATTGAGTGTGTTGTGTATTGAGTGTGTTGTGTATTGAGTGTATTGTTTATTGAGTGTGTTGTGTATTGAGTGTGTTGTTTATTGAGTGTGTTGTGTATTGAGTGTGTTGTGTATTGAGCATGTTGTGTATTGAGTGTGTTGTGTATTGAGTGTGTTATGTGTTGAGTGTGTTGTGTATTGTGTGTATTGTGTATTGAGTGTGTTGTGTATTGAGTGTAGTGAGCATGTTGTTTATTGAGTGTGTTGTGTATTGAGTGTGTTATGTGTTGAGTGTGTTGTGTATTGAGTGTGTTGTCTATTGAGTGTAGTGAGCATGTTGTGTATTGAGTGTGTTGTGTATTGAGTGTGTTATGTGTTGAGTGTGTTGTGTATTGTGTATTGAGTGTGTTGTGTATTGAGTGTAGTGAGCATGTTGTTTATTGAGTGTGTTGTGTATTGAGCGTGTTGTGTATTTAGCGTTTTGTTTATTGTGTATTGAGTGTGTTGAGCATGTTGTGTATTGAGTGTGTTGTGTATTGAGCGTGTTGTGTATTGAGTGTGTTGTGTATTGAGTGTAGTGAGCATGTTGTTTATTGAGTGTGTTGTGTATTGAGTGTGTTGTGTATTGAGTGTGTTGTGTATTGAGTGTGTTGTGTGTTGAGTGTGTTGTGTATTGAGTGTGTTGTGTATTGAGCGTGTTGTGTATTGAGCGTGTTGTGTATTGTGTATTGAGTGTGTTGTGTATTGAGTGTAGTGAGCATGTTGTTTATTGAGTGTGTTGTGTATTGAGTGTGTTGTGTGTTGAGTGTGTTGTGTATTGAGTGTGTTGTGTATTGTGTGTGTTGTGTATTGAGTGTGTTGTGTATTGAGTGTGTTGTGTATTGAGCGTGTTGTGTATTGAGCGTGTTGTGTATTGTGTATTGAGTGTGTTGAGCATGTTGTGTATTAAGTGTGTTGTGGACTGCAGTGACAGTGACATGATCTGCACACTGAAGCGTTATGTTCTCTTAGGTGACTGACTGCTTTGTTCTGTGAGATGATTCAGTTCAGGTGTTTGTTGGTAAATGAAGAAACATCTCAGCTGAATGCAGACATGTTCAGAAATACTGCCACCTCATACCACTGTCCTCAAATATAAAAGCTCTGATCTAAACACTCATTTACAAGAATAATACATTATACACATTCAGAGTTCATAAACAATCTCTATTTGCAATAAAATTATTTGCTATAATTATTTGCTTTAATCTGATGTATATTGAATATTTGTGCAGCTTTTGAGATGTTAAGCATTTGAGAACGTTTTTGTAACTTTACATTTATTTACAACACACACACACACACACTTCATACACATGCTGAAAGATTTGATTACAAGTTTAAAACTTTGCTGTACATTTGTTCTTATATTGTATATTTTAAGTTTGTCAGCATTTAAATGTTTCATGCTGTTCCTCTGGCAGATCTTGAGAAATGGATGTTTGTGCTGCTGAGGAAATTCTTTACATATAAACGACTATACAATAATCTTGCCTGTTGCATTAATCATCTTAAAGTCAGGAGATAAAACAGAGGGGAGAGAAACACAAAGTGATGCAGGTATTAGCTATGACCATTAGAGGGCGACATGTACCTTCAGAATGAATTCTCCTTCAGAACAGAGAGTGGACAGAATCACAGCTGTGTGTCAAACATCTGACTGCCAGAACACACTGCAAATCACACTAGACAGTTTCTGTTAAAAGCAGAAGATCAGCAAACGTGTAAGAGATCAGAAAACAGCATCAGATTAATCAGTTTGATGAATGTTTACCATTGAGTGTTCTGCTATCTTCATATGCTGCTGGTTTTGTTTCCTGAGACACTTCTCCTGTTTATAGACATCAGACAGAACAGACAACAATCATTTCATCCACAAAACAAAGATGTGTAACACACACTGGTCATGTGTGGAAAGGGAAAATACTACTGTACTATTAAAACAATGACATTATTTATACTGCGCAGTTTGAAGTTTTTTCCAAACTGTGCTGTATACACACAGCACAATGTTCACACACTATTAAAAAAGCAAAGTACACTGCGTGTGTTCAGTGGGTAACAAATGTAGTATATGGTTTTGCTCTTTTCACCAGCCCACAGTGCGATCTTGTGATTAGCCAGCACGGGGCAGTAATTGCTACATGTTAAACTTTCAAAACTACATTAACTGAGCTGACAATAAAAAACATTTGAATATAACACCGTCTCACAATTGTTCAGATGCGGTTAGTTTTCATAGCAGATTGTACCATTATGTAAGTTTTGTTTTGTTTTTGACTGGTCAGCATGAGAGCTTTCTTCTGAAGGTTCAAGCTGGTCTTCTGACAGCCCGTCCTGCTTTGGTGCAGGGGGCTCTGCCTCATGTTTGTGCTTCTGGTTTTCTGTCCTTGTGTCCTGCTGCCCTTCAGTCTCTCGTTTGGTCTTTTCTTCAGTCTCTGACATCACACACAGCAGGAGACATTATTCACTGTTTACTCACAATCATCAACTGCACAAAACATTTGAGTTTTTATCTGTTTACACCATTAGTGAGAAGTTTATATGCATTACTCATTTCTTATTATTACAAATGTTTACAATTTCAAATAACAGAAATGTCACCTCAACTATAAAAGAACACAAATGAAAGAAAGACATTATGCAGTGACCACAATGTATCAAACAAACATAAAATTTTTTAAAAAAAATTTATTTTTATACATTTATTCTGAACTACTCGTTGTCCCTGATAACAGCTCTGCTCACTCTCACCAGCCAGGTGCATTCTGGGATGTGTTTGTTTAAATAGACTGCAGTTCAAAGTTCACATATTTGCTGGCTACAGTATGTTTTCACAGCAGACGTTTAACCATAAAGCCTTGGATCAAAAGGTTAAAATGATGGGAATCATAAATTCAGTGGCGTGTGTTCAAAACTTTGACCGATACATGAAACATTATATTATATTACATATTCAACTTCTGTAAGTTGATGGTCTCCTCTAACAAGTGCTCAAAACCCTCTAAAACCCGTAAACCGTTTCAGACCAGCTTGTCCCAGCTTGACCTGGTTTAAGATGTCTCACCTTTATCTGCTTTTGCCTTCCAGCGCTCTCTGTTCTGAGAAACCTCCTCACTCCAGACGGCTTTAAAGTTGTCCAGGTCCGCAGTGAGCAGACAGCAGTGATGAGAAGTGCTGCTATCAGAACCGGAGCTGTTCACATCTGCAGTAACACTGTTCAGTCAGAACATGACAAATGTTAAGCAATTGTAGAGTGTAGTTTATAATAGTTTATTGTATGTGGAGTTTGTTGTGTTTGTAATGGTTGTCATTAGCAGGTGTGACTCCAGACGTGTGGTTTGTGTGTTAGCAGTGAGCACACTGAGCACTGAGAGAAGGCTGTGAATTGACCCGTCTCGTTCTCCAAAACTTCTGACCAACTTCTGACCTGTGGAATCCAGTGAGGCCTGAATCTGACGCCTCATGGACGAGTGGAGTTATGATCTTCTCCGTCATGTCCGTCAGAACCGTAAACGTTGGAATAACAATGAAGTCGATAAACCCTACAGGAAATGACATCATAATGGGTCTGCTTTTAGGCCTAATTTCTGTTTTAACATATTTCTGTAAATTTGTGTGTTACTCACCAATCTGAGACTGGGCCACCATTGTGGACTTGCGGTCGCACAAAGGTGAGAAAGGAAGTCCAAGTTCTGCCTCCTTATCACCCTGGAAACGGCAACACATACTTTGTTTAATAGTGCATCACATAGTATTGTATGAGGGAAACATTTATGCCATATTTAAACGCTTACATCTGATTGGATGAGAGGTCAGTGAGAACAGGACAGAAATAGAAGCGACCTGTCTGACAAACAAACCTGTCTGAAGAACTCCTCCAGCAGAGACGTGGTCCAGCGATGATGCAGGTCCCAGTGTTTGGCTGGATGGCTGATGTCGGCCGTGTGTAACAGCAGAGAGAGAGCCTTGGGTCTGTCGATTCTGCTTGAGAAACACACACGAGTGTTAAGTATGTGTTGTGAATAGATGCTTGTCTGTTCTGATCATGTATTTGCTGGAGAGTTTTGCGTATTGAATGAAATAATGTTGTAAACGGTTTGTGTGAATGACTGCTAATGTTTTTCTTTTAACTCACTGAGTGAAGACAAAAAAAAACATATCATATCTCAAATGTTTGACTTAGACAGCGTTGAAATTTCATGAAGAGCAAATATACTGTGAACTATTTGCCTCCTGATACTTCTCAACGGTTTTAAAAAGATCTCAACTGGTTTAAACTGTGTTCGGTTTTGAGACAGTTACTAAATTCGTGATTAAACTTGATTAAATGATGAGCTATATTGTCCACATTACTTGTAATCTGTGTACTTGCACTGTATGTCAACTTTAGTCTAATTTGTGTCAATTTCAGCTCTTCCAAAATATTTTAGGGAAAACATAGGGAAGTTGGTGCTCCAGGTTTTCAGTGTTTATAAAATGAAATGTTCTTCTGGTAAAAACACAAGAACAGTGACAGACATTGAAGCATGTTGGGTGTTTTTATGCAGGTTTCTCACCCCTCAGGCTGCTGGAAGAAATTCTTCATGGCTTTGAGTTGTTGAAAGTGACACGACATGTCTGTAGCCAGAACCATCTCCACCACCAGTGCCCTGAACTCCCTAAACACATCAGAAACACACACATCACTAACTTCATTTTACTTATACATCACAACTGAATTATGCCATTATTCTCAACCATCATTTATTTGGTGGAAAGAGACCTTTGGAAAAGTTTTTAATGAAAACAGAGAATTCCTTGATCTGTTAAAGCTAATTTCATACTTAGAATATTAGGAAAGAACCACATGTGTTCACAAATGAAAATAAAAAGGTAGATCGATCTAACTAATTGCTTTAGTCACTAGTTCTTATGACAGGCTGGTTATGTGACTGGCCCCTGAACATGAAGGTTTCATTCCGTCAGTTAAATCACATCATGACATCACAGTTTAAGATTCCTGCTGTCAGGACTCTGGATGTGAGCTCTTCTCTACCTCCAGTCGTCTTTGGAGAGGTTACACAGGATGTTCATCTCATCATCGTCCTGCAGCAGTCGATACGCTGCACTGATGTGGTGACTCTCCAGCACTGAGCGGTCGTTGTACAGGATGGCCGTGTCCGACCTGCAGGAAAGAAGGAAATCTCACCACACTTTTATATACTGTACTGATGATACATACTGTACTGATGATACATACTGTACTGATACATACTGTACTGATGATATATACTGTACTGATGATACATACTGTACTGATGATATATACTGTACTGATGATACATACTGTACTGATACATACTGTACTGATGATACATACTGTACTGATGATACATACTGTACTGATACATACTGTACTGATGATACATACTGTACTGATGATACATACTGTACTGATACATACTGTACTGATGATATATACTGTACTGATGATACATACTGTACTGATGATATATACTGTACTGATGATACATACTGTACTGATACATACTGTACTGATGATACATACTGTACTGATGATACATACTGTACTGATACATACTGTACTGATGATACATACTGTACTGATGATACATACTGTACTGATACATACTGTACTGATGATATATACTGTACTGATGATACATACTGTACTGATGATATATACTGTATTGATGATATATACTGTATTGATGATATATACTGTACTGATAATATATACTGTACTGATGATACATACTGTACTGATACATACTGTACTGATTATACATACTGTACTAATGATATATACTGTACTGATACATACTGTACTGATGATATATACTGTACTGATGATATATACTGTATTGATGATATATACTGTACTGATGATACATACTGTACTGATGATACATACTGTACTGATGATATATACTGTACTGATGATACATACTGTACTGATGATATATACTGTACTGATACATACTGTACTATACTTTATATAAATTAAGACACTGTAAGATAATTTTAATTTGTAATATACAGAATGTTTAAAAATAATTCATTTGTCTTACCACAGAACAACTGTGTGTGTGTGTATTTTTGTGTGTGTGTGTGTGTGTGTGTGTATTATGCTGTTACCTGGTCTGAATGTGGAAGTTGTTTGTGGTCCCGTTGTGCTCATAGTCATGGACAGCAGCAGCAAAGAGCATCGCGAAAATCTCCAACTCTGTCAGCCAGTGCTGGAGAAAACAGCAAAGAAAGACAGAAAGAAAGAAAGAAAGACAGAAAGACAGACAGACAGAAAGAAAGAAAGACAGAAAGAAAGAAAGACAGAAAGAAAGACAGAAAGAAAGACAGAAAGACAGACAGACAGAAAGAAAGAAAGACAGAAAAGAAAGACAGAAAGAAAGAAAGAAAGAAAGAAAGAAAGACAGAAAGAAAGAAAGAAAGACAGAAAGAAAGAAAGAAAGAAAGACAGAAAGAAAGAAAGAAAGAAAGACAGACAGAAAGAAAGAAAGAAAGAAAGACAGAAAGAAGTTTAGGGGCAACTGCTAATATGAAGTTGATACCAGAATACAGAACTTAATTATAAGTCTGAGAGATTCATAATTCATAACTCTTTATCTCTCAACAATATAAAACATAACACAAGAATGAAAGGTAAGAAAAATAATTTTGTGGTTTAAAACTACAAATGTTTAAAACAGTACAAAGGCTATGATCTTTGACACATACAAATCTTCAGTGTAAAGCAGTTAGTTCCTGACACTTCTAAAAATAAAGATTCCTAAAAGGTTCTTTGTCAAGATGTATAGTTCCATAAAGAACCTTTAACCTCCACAGAAACTTTCTGCTGCAAAAAGATTCTTTGTAGTGGAAAAAGATTCTATAGACTGCAAAAAGGTAAGAAAGAAATAGTTGTTTGTTTGACTAAAAGGTTCTTTGGGGAATCAAAAATGATTCTTCTATGACATCACAGCGAAGAACCTTCTTAGCACCTTTATTCTGAAGAGTGTAAGAGTGTTGAACTCAGCCGCTCTGTACTGCTGCAGAACCTCAGCACAGAACAAATCAAACAGTCAGAACACGTTACAGCTGCCAGAGTCACACAGTTTTACTAGCGAGTTTTGTGAAATCTGTTCCTGAAATCTCTTTAAAACCTGACTAGAGATCAGATAAGACCAGATTAGATTAGTGTAATCTCATTTACATATCTGAGTTAACGAGCGTGTCTCTCACCACCATCCCGGTCTTGAGCAGCAGGTAGTGAACAGTCTGCGTAACATCAGCCGCGTGTATCAGGTTGTGATAAGGGTTTTTATGTTTACTGTAACCCACTTCTAAAGACTCGACAAACGAGACCAGCGCCGAGACGGGAATCTGTCACAAACACAAGGTTAAAAACTCTGAAACAGACTGTAACAGACCTAAACATTCACTTCTCAAGAGTTTCCTCACCTTGAAGCGGCTGATGAGCTCGTATCTGGTGAGGAGCTCGTAGAAGATGAATTTGAGCGAGTGGTCATCGCTCACCTCATTCAAAGCAAACACATCAAAAGACCACTGATCCACGTGCTGAAACAGAGTCCAACAAACAGAACTTTATATATACAATATCATCTAGATTCATTTATGAAACATTTGCTCTCCCTAATGCCACACAAAACTGTATGAATTTCTTCTGTGGAACAAAAGAAAAACACTGAAGGATGTTTCTACTGCAGTAGATTTTAATAAAAGAACACAATGACCAGCAGCTCAATAATGACAAAAAACGAAATATCATGACGACTCAAGCACTGCAGTGCAAGATTTAAGAGTTTAGACAATGCTTTATGTAAAGGACAGACACCAGTCAACTGTATTGGATAATGTCAATAAAACTCAACACTGTTGGTCCTCATGTATCCAATGATTCTGAGTTTTAGCATTAAAGTCTCACAATCTTTCTTCATTTATTTCTGCTGTATGGAAAACAACACATTACACACATTGTGTTTGTCATATTTTTATATTTCTATAACATTCATTCAGTAGATCCTTTTTCATTTGTTTTTTTCTATGTAAAGTTTTTGTGTTATTTTGTTTCTGTAAAGCTGCTTTGTAACAACACACACTGTGAATGAGAAGTGCTTCACAAAACAAACTCAACTGAATCTTTCAGTTCCACAGAAGAAAAAGCCGAATTTGAAGCATCACCATTAAAAATATCAAATGTTTTTAGAAACAGGAAGAGTTTTTTCACCTTAAGCACTGATATAACAGGGGGAGGGTAACTGAGTCCCACCATGTTTGAGGTTCTACGGTACATTCTGTTAGAAGAGACAAAACACAAAATAAATGCAGCAGTGCAGATGTTTCAAACACACTTTCAGAGCAGTGTTTGTCTGGTGTGCTTTAATGAATGAAGCTGCCTGAAAGCGATGGTGCAGGTTTGCACAACTCGGACTCACTCATCATTTAGAATCATTCCACAGACTTTCATTCAGTCTGGAATGACATAATGACCTGGAGAAAATGAAGCCTGATTTCCTGACTCATGCACTGGCTGGATTCTGCATGACTTTAAACACACTTCTTTAGTCTTTGAAATAAAAGTGTGAGCCATGAATACATTAACATATGAATCACACGTTTACACATCACAGCTATTTGGTGTTCTCAGTCATGGAAGAAGCTGGATAGATGTTATATCAGTTAAACTTTTTATATGATGACTACATTTGTTAACATGAACAATACTTCTACAGCATTTATTAATCTTAAGACATTCATTTCAACATTTACTGAAACAAATTTAAAATTAAACATTGTATCTGTTAACATTAGTTAATACACAATGAACTAACACGAATGAATAATAAACTATTGTATTTGCATTAACTAACATCAACATTAATAAATGCTGTTAAAATATGTTGCTCATTGTTAGTGCATGTAAGCGAATGTATTAACTGTTTGGTGTCATGAACTAATAATGAACAACAAAGTTGATTAGAAACATCCCAAACAATTTATCAACCAACATCAGAACCAACAACACTCAACTTCAGGATCTTATTAGAAAAAATAAAATCTGAAGAATTTCTGGTATGGCTTTTCACTGAGACTTTTGTGTGACACCTCAGAATGACAACAATTCTGTGACATCAGCATCAGAATAACGCTTTATAAAGGTCACGACCTCACCTCTCCACAAATATCCCAGCCTGCACCGCATGAACGATGCTGCGAAACCTCGGCTTCTCCTCTGTTCTCCTGAGCATTAGCCCCATTCGACGCGTGAAGGTAAAGGCCAGCCAATCACGGACCTCCGACGGCACAGAATCTGATTGGATATCACTGAGCTCATCCTCTGTATCCACCAATCGCCTTTGAGAGAAAAAGACAGAGAGGGAGATAAAGATACTTGATGTATGGTAATTGTTGTGCATATCAGGATAAATACTTCACATGTTTAAAGTTAGTCCAGATGATTACTGAAGCTCAAGCTACTGTAAGAGGTCTGAAACTGATTCACTCATTTGCATAATTATGGTAATATCAGTGTGTTGCTTTTTCGGGGTGGCAGTGTGGCTTTGTCAGGCAGTATGTATTTTGTGTAGTATGCAGTATGTATCTATACACAGAATATGAATTTTGTACTCACTACATTTGCAAGTGCAGTATATATCCAGGACACTACACTGTATCCCACAACGCACCTGCCACTAAACACTCAGACTGATCCAGAATCAGACAAGCACGTGTATGAGACGACTGATACTTGACCTTGTTTCTTCAATATAGACTGACTCCAGAACAGTAGCAGCGTATTCCAGGTTTTTCTTCAGGTCTACGAGAGATGCCTCTCCTCTCTCCAGCTGTTTCACCAAACATCGTAATCTGGAAAAGAAAAGAAACACTCCCACATTCATTCTGAGTCTCTCTGCTCCTCCTCTGTTTCAAAACATTCACTGTCTTGCAGGTCAGAAACAAAACGTTTGGGGTTTAACAAGGCAGAAAGAGTCATTAAGTTTTAAGTAAATATCAGTCTGGGCTCATGACAGATCCGGATTACTGGAAATTGTGCAATTTATTACAGTGTTGGGACTCCTGTCAACATTTAGAGCTAATGGCATTTTACAAGTTATTTTAAACACCAAACCTGTTCATTATCATGAACTAGTATAACTGTGGAGAAAGAGAGAGAGAGAGAGAGAGAGAGAGAGAGGGGGGCTTCCTTCTTGTACATGGAAAATAAAACAGGCCATAAATTGCAGCTAAGACGAATCGTTCAGGAGTTTCAGAAGACATCTTAGTTGATTCATTTTCATGAGAGTTCATTTGTGGCACTAGTTCCCCCACTAACAGGGAACATTCTCAGTACATTGGCTAACATTCTCTAAAATCATCTAAAAAAACATCTTAAAACCATGTAAAAAAGCACCATAATTCTCTCTGGTAATCCATCAGTGCTTTAATGGTCAGAAATCTGCTGTGCAGATCCATGATAATTCATCCACACTGTGACTACATTCAGTTTAGAGTGTGTAGATACATACAGATCAGCAAAAATGTAAGATGTAAAAAATCTTTATTTCTTTTTGAGCAAAAGTCAGTTAATCACACTGCTGTAATCCAGTTTCTGAAGGTCACTAAATGTACAGTAGAAGTTCAGTAAAGTTCAGTAGGATTTTGTGAATAAACTTATTTTAGTATCTAATGTACACATTCAACACAGATCTCGCAAATTAAGAATTTATTAGAATTTATTAGAACTACCTGCAATGATTTATACTACAGACAGCAGGGGGCGCTACTGCAGGCTGCTGGGGTGAGAAAGTGCATTATGAGGGGGTGGTCTCGCACCTGCTGCCACCACCTCAATTACACACAGCTGACCTCAGCAGACACATACAAAACTGTTTAATTAATTATAGAGAGAGAGAGAGAGAGAACCTGTAGAAATGCAGAGAAAGAATAAGGGGTGGAGAGACAGACAAGTGGGAGGGGCATCAGAGAAGAGAGGAATGTAATTAGCATGGCTGTGGATAATGTCTCCTGTTTGTAGCAGGTGATGAACAGCGTATCCCACAATGCAACACGAGTCACTTGACCTTCAGTTCGCAGCATGACAATCACTCAGAGCAACATGCTCATATTTTACTCACAATCAATTTAAAGATGACGTCATCTTCAGGTTAAAAACGCCTCAGTTTAATATGCAGAGACAACTACACTATAAGTCATTTGTAGACTGATTTCTTCTGAAAAGTGTGAAGTGTCTGGAGATTTTAAAGATTGCTCTTAATGAGAAAGATTCCAGCGCACTAGAAGTATTTACTGAAGTTCTTTGAATACTGTAGTAGAACCTGAGAAAAAATGATTCTCTATCTATGGGATCTAATAGATCAATCAGTAGTGTGTTCCCCATTCTAGCCAATAACCCTTCTGCTAGCACCAAACTCCACCAGCTGAGATTCAAGAACTGTTCAATATCCAATAAAAATACAATCCATCTTTAGCGTTTCAGATCATCAAAACCTCGCAAGACAGCTTGTAATACAGCACACCTGAAGAAAAAACTCTGAGATAAACCAAGATTTGTTACTTTCAACTGTTCGTTTGATATCTGAACCTCAGAGCTGTTATACAGACTCTAACTGTCTGCAATTCTAACTCTAGCCTGATTTCGTGTTCAGTATTTTGAGGTTAATAACAGCCACTAGGCCTCAAACATAATAAATCAATTTTAACCCATGTGTTTAACTCATGTGTGTCTGTTCACACTCACTATATTGTATGACAGTAACTTGTCGCTAACAACCAATAATCGAGCAATAACACCTGTAAAAACTTCCTACAGAAACATATTTGCAGAAAGAACACAGAGTAAATAGGTTCTATACATTAGACCTCCGCTGTCTGCTAGTCAAACATCACAGTCAGCAAAATGGAAAAACACAAATGAGATCATATATCTCATTTAATATCCTAATAGTTTCCCATAGATTGCAGTGAATAAAACAGCAACTTTAGCTTAAATATTCTGCTTTTCTCCTAAACAACAACAAAAAAAACATAAGTTTCTCACATATTCTCCTCTAAAGATAAAGATTTACTTTTCTCAACAAATTTATCCAAGAGAATTATCTGAGCAAATTATCTGAGCTATGCATCAACAATGATCTTATTTGTAATGACCTCTGTTTGAAATTCTTCTGCAAAACTTTAAATAAAACATCTATTAGGATTCCTCACAAGACAGCAAAGACTGAAATAAAACATTCATGCCATTGCTGTTCCCAGATCAGTCCATGCAGTGCAGACTCAATCACGCAGAGAGGTTAAGCAGCAGTGAGTGATGATAACAGTGAAGTGAACCTGACTGCAGTTTTCTCTGTTGTGTCTGGACCACTGAAGGGAATCTCATCCGCCAGTATCTCGTCTATTCTGTGTGGATCATCTGGAATCTCAGCTTTCATCTTTTCCTTCTTTCCTGTCCCAGCAGTGATTGTGCTCCATAATGCATCTGAGCCTGTAAAAACACACACTTCACTAAACGCAAAATAATGTTATTAAACAATCAAACTGTCGCTCTTTTATAGGAAGATATTATGATCTGAAACGCTCACCCAACTGATCGATTCGTTTTCAGAGTTTTATTTTGCTTTAGTTCGGATATTTACACGATAAAGACAAACTCTCTATGAAAGATTGTGGGATAATAGTTTTTAATTGCGTCATCCAGCAAGTTTAGCGGCAGACTCTGCTTTATGAAACGCATTTACGATAAGAAAAAACTATGTCAATAAAACAGACAGCAACTGCCAAATTGTACTTTCAGCTGTTTGTCTTTGGATGAAAACTGTATACACCTTTTTAATCTCAAAACAAGTACTCGTATACTACGTATACAGATTCAACAAGGACAAACAAATACTTTAAAAAAACTGAAAGCTAGGATCAAAAATGTCACTACAAGCCTTTCTGTAGAAGGTCATTTTGACATAGCTGTTGATTCAACACTGTGTGTACTATTCTCGTCATGAGAATATTAAATGACTTTATGATCTTATGTAACGCATCTGGTGTGACACTGAGAAACTGAGGAAAGTGAGGTCTGATGAGTTAGTATTTGTACACGCACAGATGCTGCCATCTAGCGCAACCCGTGTAAAGAAACACACCTGAGACACATTTGAGATTATAAGACATTGTAGAACGAGCCATGCAGGAAACCAGAGTTAGTGACCATTACACAAAAACATCTGACTGCAGAATGCCATGATTGACCAATCAGAATCAAGCATTCTGGAGCATGCACTGTTTTACACTACAATCCCGAGCTATAAAGCAACGAGAAATGGAGAGTAAATGCACATCTATCAATGCTGAAAGTGGCTCTTTTTTCGGAATCTGTTTCTGTGGGAAACAGCTCTTGTTGGGAACGTCTGCATGTGAACTTGTGCACACAGGTCAGTTGGTTCTTTGTTTCTCATCCTCTTGTTTGTCTCTCAAGCAGATCTGTCTTTCCAGACCTCTTCACTGTAATTTCAGAGGAGATCATATTTCCCTCCATCATTCTACCAGATCTCACGCTGCCCCTCTCATCTGCTCTAAAGCTCCAACATAAAAACATATGACCATTATTGTGTGTGAAATGTCACTTAACTATGTCACCCCTAAATAAACAATAGAAAATAACCTTCACTTGACCATGTGCAGGGAAATGTATTTATCCTGCAGTTACCATAGTAAGACCATGAACGTATGACAGGGTGAAACTCCCAAGAGCTGCCTGAGGTGTCCCGTACACAGGAAATCACTGACTCATGACTCTTCCAGTTACAGTCCCTGAGCTTTAAGTAAATTGCTTCATTAGAGTGAACATCACTGACCAGAGAGACAGCACGCGCTCACCGGAAAAAGAGGTTCCCCGTGACTGTTACCATGGAGACAGACAGCGCGTGATTCCCTGCGTGTGCTCATTAGAGTGATGTCACAAGAGTGGAAATGCAATAAAAGTGTGTTTTTAGAGGACAGTAAAATCAAACTAAAGATCAGTGTACTTGAATGAGCGTCAAACATTTGTGGCCTGAAAGATTTTCAGTACAGGAAAAGTTTTTAACCCTATAATTAAAGGTAATGTTATGTCTGTCCATACTCTTGACTTGAATCGTATGATTAGAGTTGCAGGTAGCATGCACTAAAAATACTCTAAATTCGACATTTACTTCAGCTACAGTCTGAATAATAAATTCTCTTCACTGACCAAATTTATCCCCACAATTTTGAATATTTACTGTAGTTACATCCTTAATTTGCATCATTCCTATAGTGCTGAAACATCAATACATGTAGACAGTTAAACATCTCTCCCTGGTTGGGTTTGAACTCAACTGTCACTCACAATCTGTGATCTTCTAAACGTTCATAACTTCATCTGAACTCTTGTTACCTAACACTGATACGGACTTTTGTCTGGGTTTTAACTTTTGTTCTTGTTTTGATCTGCCATTTGGCTTTAATGTTCATCTGTGTTGGTTGGGACTCCCTGTCTGTGTCTCTCTGGAGATGTTACACCATGGAGGAGCTGCTAGAACTTCAGGAAACTCAACAGGAGACCTTATTGTCACTTGTTCACCGTAACCATGAAACAATGAGCTACAGGAGATATTTCAGGCACCCTTGGGGGCCCTTTTCTCCTCTAATGTCATAAGAGGGGAAAGAGAAGATAAATACTGTTCAAAATATATATGAAAAAATCCAACACTTAAAATAATTAAAGTCTTCCGTTTTGGTTAAGTTTACCTAATAAACCTAGTTAGCATATCTTGGAAATGTACAGTTATTCTTTAATAATCAACCAAAAGAACAGCAATCACTAGAAAATAATGCTGGCATGGTTAAGATTGTTACACTATGGTTCAGATAGTGTAACAATCTCTCTGATGAACATGTGCTATATAAAGCACCAGGAGACCCTGTTACTCTTACATCAAAGAGTTCAGACATAAAAAACAGTGAGCAGATACTTCAAAGAATCAATGTGTCATCGGTCATCACATTCTGTAGCAGAAGTGTCTCATGTGCAGATAAAGGGCTGCTATCACCAGCTCTCACCAGCACCTGTTACACAGTCTGATCAACAGAGTGACATATTTACACACTCTTCAAAATGAAGTCGCTGAAAATGCCATAAGAAAACACTTTTTGGTTTCTTTATGATTCCCAAAAGAACTATTTCTTTCTTACCTTTTTATAATGTAAAGAACCTTTTTCACTAAAAAAATTCAAAGTGTGATCCACATACACTTTTAGGGGCAGTTTTAGTAAAACATGAGTCGTTTTATTGAACTCACCTGCAGCAGGGGCTCTCATCCCCTCCGACAGCGACCGTTTGCTGGAGATCCCGCTCCGCTGTTTCCCGTCCGGATCTTTCTGCGGCTCCGAACCCACTTTAACCAACGTGTTGCGCGACTTGGTAAAGGCGGAGGTCACCGAGCCCATTTCTGCCGAACCACCTTCACATAAACGCACGTCTGCCTTGAAGATCCGATGAGAAACTCCATGACTTTGGTTCAGACTGTGTCATGTCTGTCTCTTCCTCATGAAACTGTCACACGAAACAAGCGGTTCCTCTGGATCTGCGACTCATTATATCAGACACAAGAATCCGCTCCCGAGAGAAGCGCGCTCCCGTCACATGAATACAGTTAGTTCAACAAACACGAGCCTCTGGGGTCACAGCGATCAAAACAAGCGTCAGCTTAGCACATTCATGGAAATTACTTCAGTTAAACACTGTAAGATGTGTTCCTGAATCAACATACAGTCACAAAACTAGCCCTAACCACAAACTACAGCTTAACCATAACCGACCCTTAAATTCTGAGGAAATAACAGGTTAATGGGAGTGATATCTAAACGTAACATTGGCCTGAAACCCAGTCCTGCATTATGACTGATAGAAACGTGAACAGCTCTGATAATATCATATTCTCCAGGAAAATACACGTTTATTGCAATACAGTTGTGATCTCAATATTAAAGCAATCCATTCACTAACCCGTGTGTCACACCAACCACAACTTTCTTTATTTTGTGGTATATACAGGGATGTTTGTGTGGAAGTGAACAGGTCAAAGGTAACCAGAGGTTAATAAGGGTCACAGTTTTTTTGAGAAACTATTTCTGGGTAAAAATGAACAAATCTGTTAAGCACCTCGATTCACAATGATAACTTTATTATAATGTTTTATCATTTAAGCTGTTCTGTCTGATCTGTTTTGACTGGAAATCACCTGACTTCAACACACCTGAAAAAGGACGCAAAGAAACTGTTGTATAAAACTGTATGCAGTTTTATATATTAAACAGAGATGTCGACAGAGAGGCAGAAGTTAAAATCAGATTGTGTAATGATAGCAAACATCAGCCCTCCTTGCAGCAAACAGAAACTTAAGTGTGTCCAGGGAGAACAAGCCTTCATCACTGAGACAAACACACAGAGACAAACACATCCTGTCCCATGTGAGCCGAGAACCTGACCTCTCTAACAGAGAACCTGACCTCTCTAACAGAGAACCTGACCTCTCTAACACAGAACCTGACCTCTCTAACAGAGAACCTGACCTCTCTAACACAGAACCTGACCTCTCTAACAGAGAACCTGACCTCTCTAACACAGAACCTGACCTCTCTAACACAGAACCTGACCTCTCTAACAGAGAACCTGACCTCTCTAACAGAGAACCTGACCTCTCTAACACAGAACCTGACCTCTCTAACAGAGAACCTGACCTCTCTAACAGAGAACCTGAGCCTAAACTGTTTCCACTGTTGTCCACATGATGACGGTAAGTGTCTCCAAACTGGAGCTTGACTGTTGTGTGTGAAAACAGCATGACTGTCTTTATGCACTGAATTCTTGTTGCTTTGAGATTCAGCTCAACATGTGTAGAGATTCTGTTTCCTAAAGATTTTGTTTCTTAATTCCAGGCCAATTGTGTTTTGACAACATTTGTAAAGTTTAAATAAAAATAAAACACTGCGGAGAAAATGCAAAGCTGACATTCATGCAAATGCCAGTTTACTAATAAGAAACAAACTTTATGGTTGGTTGACTGAACTACAGTTACAACAGTAATAGAGATTCTCTGAGCTGTACAAAGTATTTATTTGATATTTGTATATCTGAATATATATGTGTTTTTTGTCATTATGTCTGATATAGCTGTGTTTAGGTTTTGTATAATGGCATGAATGTTTAACAGTTGTATTTGTCAATAGTTTATGTTTCATGCTGGAATGAAGAGAAAAACGGAACCTTCGGTCGCCGGCGCTGTTTCCGGCCGCGCGCAGTCCCGCGGAGCTCGCCGCTGTTTCCGTGAGCGCGCTGACGGAGTTGTTGTATATTTGTGTTTTATCAGTAAATAAAGCCCGTCGCACACGAGTTTAGTTTCTTGAGGGAAGTGTGTTCATTGGGAGTCGGTGCGGTGGCGAAGGTTTATGTTTACACGCGTCTTTCTGTCTGGATGATGGTAAGAGCGCGAGATTAGCCGCTAGCTTTAGCTTTAAAACGAGTTTTATTGATAATAAGTATATTTTGATCCCTATTATTATTGTACGTTGTGCTTATGTTTGTATTAGTGGAGCTGTGTGTGTTTTAAGGTGAGGCCTCATGTTTACATTACAAACGCGTCAGTAAACGCATCTAATGCTGCGCGTGACCGTAAAAACCATCAACAACATCCGAAAACTGAAGCACAACATTTAAAACATGTTCACACGGACTCTCCGCCGATTCACACTTACAGTCACAAAACTGAATCACGTTTATTAAACTATTAACTATTTATTAAACTATTTATTAAACTAAACTATACTGGGTTTGTCGTGTCGTTTGGTTTGGATAAGACATGAGGCGAGAGACTGTGTTCATTCATAAAGCGGTGGTGCTTTCATTGGACCGTTACTGGTCTTTGTAGGGCTCTAGTCACATGAATAGGTTCTAGTTTCAAGAAAATAATTTTAAATAATACCTTTTCTGAGGCATGTAGTGTTTAAGTGTTTATGCACATTCTGCAGCCCTTGCCTGGTTTTGTAGTAACTAACTTCTGGGCTAATTCTGATATGACCACTGCTCTGTTCTGACATCAGCGTATGGAGTGAACCACTGCTCTGTTCTGACATCAGCGTATGGAGTGAACCACTGCTCTGTTCTGACATCAGCGTATGG
>JAZGTK010005594.1:0-22112 GCA_036877625.1 Ambastaia sidthimunki
TGAAGCTGTATATTTGAGTTTAAGTTGAAAATTGAAAAATTGCCGGTAAAAGTTGGAAAAATGTCTAAAGGATCCTGATTCCCATTCAAGACCATTTAAAAAAGTAATTCCAAAAGTATTCCAAAGAAATGTTTATTTGAATGAAGCCAACACTAGATATACTAGAGATTGAAAGGTTTCACAAAAGAAAGAAAGAAAGAAGCAGAGAAAAATACAGAGTGGGCTAACTGGATATATGCCAAAGGGTTAGAGTGCCATTGAATCTTTGTTTCCAGTTACAGCGTCTCTCTCTCTCTCTGCCTTCAGCACCCTCCCTCTCTCTCTCTCTCTCTCTCTCTCATCTCTCTCCTTAAGCTGCATGTGTGTGTGGCTAAGAGTGTGTATATGTGTGTGTGAGTGATTGAAGGATCCCTCAGACTTGTACAGGCATTCATAGAGTGTGTGAGCATTTCCTGCTGTCAAAATCTGCATGTTTAGTCACTGTTTTTGGATATTTAAGAAGCAAGTGAAAAGCACAGGTAAGGTTAACTGAACCTTGAACTATATAAAGTGACTGTACAGAAATCAGTTATCTTGTACCTCCTGTTACTGTAGTTAACTTACAAAAATCTTGACTACATTTTAGAATTAAATGGTGAAAATTGTTTCTTTTTAAACTGTTTACAACATTTAAATGAATGCAATTCATTAATAATTGTTTTTAAAATTGGCATGTAGTTAAGAAAATTACAAAATGCTGATGTTTCTTTAAACAAACAAATGCCAACAACTTATTCTTCTATTTATCTGCTTATCCTATAAAGTCATTAACACATATGATGATGAACACTATATGACTTTATCTTATCTTCTTTATCTGAGTTTATGTCTGTCCAGCTTGTAATATTGTTCATTTATCAGAGGAGATAGATGATTTGTCCAGTTATCTCTAAACCATTAACTAAGTTGTGTTAATGAATACACTCTGGCGTGCTGAGCTTTGTGTTTAATATTTAGGAGTCTAGATAATTTTATACTATATGGTTTTTATGATCAGCCTATATTATAATACTAAATAAACAGCTTTAAACAGACATTATATACAGGTGGATGAAAAAAGAGAATATATGTACCACAGAGGATTTGTCTTTAAACAGAGAACGTGCTGTGGGACAGTATGTGTTGCTCTGGAGACCATATGAGAGATTCTGGTTCGAATTAGATGTTGTGCCAGTACTGCAGCTATTATCCTAACCAGTAAAGTCATTTCTGTAGAATACATATTCATGTCTCAGTAAGTTTCAATTGCTAAAGCTAAAGTAAATTAATAATATGAAACCATAGTTGTTAGTTTTATTTTATCACAATTTCAAAAGTGAACAGTGTTATATTTGTAATCATTTAACTTATTTGCTTTAAATGGATTTTGCCATTTTTTACATTATAACATGCAAAACAACTAATAATTTAGTATATGACGTTTCCTAATATTTTGTCAAATGAAACATAATTTCTTTATATTTATTTACAAGGCAGTCATTTCAAATATGGGTTTGGAAATACTGTAGTTTGTTAGATTACTACACTGAATTTTTTATTTAAATTTCAGAGCTCAAAAGAAAGTAACAAAAGAAGTAACAGAAATGACCTAGTATTTGACAAGTACCTGCAGAATTATTCAGACAATGTTTATAACAGTGTGAGAATGTGTGGGTTTCCTGTTAGACACAGGCTGTTAAGTGTCATTTGGACTGAGGATTACTGGCATGGTAGTAATCAGCTGTGTGTGTGTGTGTGTGTGTGCAAGCTCTTTTGAATTCAGCTGCTGTGGATACATCTATCAGTATTTCTATTTCTAAATCTCTCTCTTGTGATCTTGTGTTCCAATCAGATGTCCTCTGTTATATATTTGCCACTTGACCTCTCACCTTTAACCTCTGGTCTGTGATGTCAACCACCAGGGCATAAAATGATTCATCTGCTAATGCCACTCAACAAAGACTTTAGCGTTTACCATGAACTTCAAAAATCATCAGCATACATCGAGACAAAAGTAATATTAATACAAAAAGAAAATGTATTGCTTAGAAATAGCTCTTTCATAACTCAGGAGACTTAATGTATCGTGTATTACTCCTCTCAAAAGTCCTGAGGAGAGATATGTCAACATACATGAACAATTGTTGATATACATTTATGGCATTAAATGTGCATAGCTCGACTCAGATGATTTGGCCTTTGAGAAATGTTTACATATATATTGAAAATCCTTTTCATTGCAGATTTTTACCTTGTCAAATTTGAACAAAGTTTAAGAAAGTTTTGTGATATCTTGATGATGAAACTCAACAAAACACATGAGATTACTGTCTTTATTTCAGGAGAAAAACTGGATACAGGAGTCTTTCCTTTCCTTTTTACACTAGTGGTGTCTATGAGAAATAACTGAGATATTAAATTGATCCAATTTGTTATGGGCATGCAAACATGTTCATGTACACACTACAGTACTTCATGATACATCAAGAGTTTAGACATTGAAAATCATTTTATTTTAACTTTCCTTGCTAAGTTACCATAGTAGGTTTTGTTTTTCTACCATCAAACATGCATGCAAATCCCTTTGACCCCCACCTCACTCCCACCCTTTCTGTCTGTGCCCCCTTCCTGGTCAGTGTTTAATTCTGGCTCCAGACATTGTTTCCTGTGTTTCTGAAGTGTCTGTCTAGACTGATGTCAGTAACATGAAACAAATTCTTTTAAAACATCTCCCACACACAAGTAGTCTAACAGATATGCATCTCAGGTCTCAGATTGGCCAAACTCAGGAAAAGCCAAATTGGATTATTCATGCGTGACAAAAGAAGAATTAAGAAAGAAATACAAAAGGAGAAGCAGGTTAACTTATTTTATTCTGCATTAAATAACATATGAAGTGCATGTGGGACACATTATACAGGAACAGATGAGTGGAATTGAGCACATACATGCCCAATATCTAACAATTGACTTTATACTGACACATTCAAACTCTACATAGCTGTAGCTTTTAGGAGACTTATTGGAGATCTGTTATGTTTCATTTGAGTATCAGCTTTGTTTCAGATGTTTCTCCTAAAGTTCCTTAGTAAGAATTTTAGGAGAAATGCTGACATGTAGAAAGAGGATTATAACTATAAAATATTGCAGCTATAAAATTGATGTGACTAGTCTTGCTGAGATAATCTGCTCTTAATAGAATATGATGGCAAAATTGAGTCATGAACTTTCTGACTTTCTGAATTTGCCGACTTCAGTATTTTGACAAAACTGAAATTGTTGAGATGACTTTGTTTTATTCTATTGTTTTATTCTATTACTTTCCCCGGGAGAAAAAGGTGAGAAGCATGAGACAAAATGGTTGATGCATTAATGAGAACTCATTTCTAACTTTTTGTGATGTACCACAATGGTGATGGATTTTAGCAGGGATATTAACTCTAATGACAGGCTCTGCATCAAACGATCACTTCTTTACTGTTTATACTGCTAAAAATGTATTTTTGTATGGAAAACCAAATGTTCCTTGTCGGAAAGCTTCTTCTTTTCAGAATAAGACCAGTACTGGTTTCTTTATAAAGCTTACCAGTGTTTAGGCCTGACCATCAAGCTCTTCTGTTGGGTTTTCTTCTTTTCTTGTTTGGATCTTGCCAGAAGTTCAATGTGCCCTTTTTTTAAGGATGATTTTTAATTATCCTTTGAAGCACCAAGAATTTGGTCTTGCCAGGAATCTTTGGCACCAAGAATCTTTTTTATCCAGTCCCCTCCCTTTCTTATTGTCAGTTCCTATAGTGCACACAAATAAGTGCAGGAAGTTTCCATTTACATTCATCTGAGTGTTGTTGCATGCTGGTGAAAGTGTGAGAATGAGGGGACAAGCTTGAAAGTTTACTATGTGGCAAAAGATGCAGTTGCCCCTCACTTGGCAGGATAGTAGGCTTGACTGAGATGTACTTAGAGACAATAAATGTGTGTGTGAAATTGGGAAAGAGATGGGAAGAGACACGCTTTCTCACCCATCCTCACTCTGTGACTTGTTATTATTTGCTGTTGTAGATGGAAATTACAGTATAAATAGGGTGTTTGTTTTACACTTGGGCACATCATAGCCAAACCACAGAGGCACAGAAAGATTGTGTGTGTTTGATTTTCTCTCACTTTTTCTCTCACATGACTTGTTTATATGGTCCAGTAATTAACAGAATGTCTCTCAGTTCAGTCTATGTGTTACATTCCCTGAGAAAGGGAACGAGACACTGCATCTTGTTGCCATGCTCAGAAGCTCCTCCTTCAGACAAAGAAGTTGATGACACGCTTTACAGGTGCCCTCATATACTGAGGTTCACCTGTTGTGAATCAAGCACTGCCATGGGCCAATTTGATTAGACATGACATTTAAACACCAGTCACAGCAAAGGCATTCCTTAATGCATCAAACCAGACACAGTTCTTTCTCAGGGAACCGAGGGTTCATACGTAACCGAGAGACGTTCTTTGTAACTGAAAACTGAAACTTTGTAACTTAAACTGAAAAAATGTATACATGTAGTAAAATGATGAAACTATGCATTTCCACACTTACAAAAATTTCTGATGGTTTATATTAACTTTAGTCAATTTTTAAAGCTTGCACCAAACCCAGGTTTCCACACCGCACTCACATATTATAAAATCCTTTAAGCCCTTAAACAAAATCCACCCACTATCTAATTAATGTGAAGCATGCAGTGGAGCTCCAGTGGAAAAGTAAACTATGATCCTCAAACAGGTTAAATGCTGTATTCAAGTGTTTATGGCAAGCATTGTTTGTTCAGTTCCATTACCGTGACAGACCCCCCATGGCTCTGGTGTGTCTCTCATAACTTCTCTCAGTGGTTTATTGTAATAGCTTTTTGTGCATAAAGAAAACAGTACTTAGCTGACTGCTTTATTGGATTTCTCTACTTTCTGAGTACTTCTGAGAACTCTGTTAAACTCTAATTGTCATTGGATGAGTCTTTGTAAAATGACAATAAAAGCACACCTGTGATGGTAAATTCTGTATTAATGTGGCACATTGCTTGGCAACTACAAACAGCCTACCGGATAATGCATTATACTGCATAGAGGAATTATTTTTTCAAACGATTATGGATAAATGTTATTCTTTATTAAACAGTGGCATTGTTTATTATAGTGCTGATGCTGCAATTTTATGAGGTTGAGTGTTTGAACTTAGTGTGTTTGTTACCATGGCTTATTGCAAAAACATTAAATGAAAATGGCACATCTGTCATTGTTTTGTTCATGGTACAGAATGATGGGTAAAAGGTCCAAAAGGTCCAAGCACAAGGCATATAAGAAGACACTCTTTGTCTCAGTGTGCTGTTTGCATGTAGCTAGATTCAGTCCTGATGGAAATGTGACTTGGGATCAAGTCCCCTCGCATATGTGTGATCATTACGGGCAGTCTATCAAAAAACTTTAACAGTGAACCACAGATCTTGAAGTTTGCTTACATCGTGGTAACTTGAGAAAAGAGAGGAAAGAATTAATAATGAAGACAAATGAGCGAATAACTCCACAAAGTGAAGATGACAAATCTGGACTTGATTTTGCTGCACTTGCGGTAAAACAGACAAACTCTTTTCACACAAGATCTCAACCACATGAACATGCTTTTTTAGTCAAGCAATTAGAGCCCTCCCCGTCAGAATGATCACACAGACACATACACAAGCCGAGACACTGATGTTTTATGAGCAGAATGTTTTACAATGAGACTTGATTGATTTCATCACACAACAAATAGAACATCTTTCCTTGTCTGTGTAATTTCCATAACATTTTCCAGGCCTTTGTTCACTATTGTGTCCTGTCATGAGTTTATAACCCCGCCCCCAATCATGGGACTCAGTTATATTTATTCATTTAGCAGATGCGTTTATCCACAGTGAGTTAAAATTAGAAAAAAACACAACCAATGTATACATTCTGGAGCCATCAATGTTAGCAGTGCTGCAATGGCAAATTGTAATAGTAAATCAGAATAGGATATGAGCAATAGTTTTCTTTCTGTTCAACTCATTTAAAACACTTCTAAAGGTGCAGTCATTCTCCTCCCACATTTCTGATGTCAATAAATGAAGAAACTCACCTTTCAAATAGTTAATGTCATCATACCTTGATTATGATAATTATAAAACTGATTAAATTGTAGCTGTTAAGCATACTTGCCTGATAACATGTAATCACCAGCCCTACACTTTCTTTTGTGCTATGAACTGCCCAATACTTTAATTAGTTTTGTCAATGTTTTTGGAATTTAACCACAAACCATCACTAATCCTTTAGGGGAAATCAGAACCAAACACTGGCGATAGTTAGACTGTGATGAATCAGACACACACCTGTCATGGCACCATAGATTAATCCTTAATTCTTTCTCTGTAATAGATCAGTGTGATAGGCCTGCAAGAACCTGTACGGAGGAAGTAGGGGAGATATAATTAGAAAATAGACCAACTAAGAGTTGAACTATTGTCAGTCATCATTTCTAAACAATGTTAAAACTGCAGATAAAATTTAAAACAATGGTTAAGAATAAAGTGTGGACTTGCTTGTTTGTTATTTTGGCTTGTATTGACGAATCACAGAGCGGCTCAGATGATTGACAGATGTCAGAGCCTTTTGATTTGGCAGGGTGGTGTAAATCTGAGCTGCCAAACCTTAGAATATCTTGAAATCTTCCCAGGATTTGGAAAGGTGTTCTAAAATGACTTAAATCGTTGTAACATTTCAGACACGTATAAGAGCACACAGAAGATATATTGACACGCTTCAGTTTTATACCCTCAGAGAAATAACACCTTTAGATTGTGTGTGGTTAGCAAACTGGTTCATTATGGCAATATTTTGCCTCTGTATTGTCATCTTTGTTTAAAACGTAAGATTGCAGGTAAATTAACGTACTTTACGTATGTTGAAGTTTAAAAGTAGACAGCTTAAATTGTAAATACACTTGTGAGTGTAGTAAGGAGATTTTAAACACTTTTTTGAACACCGATCTGTTATTATTTTCAACCATATGATACCAAATGATATACAGTAGGTTGCAGCTTTAATGTATTAGTTTCAATAATATGATTAAGTTTTTTTTATTATTGGTCTATGATACAGTTATATTTGCCATGTACTGTTAATGTTTCTTATAGCAAAAGGTGTAGGGTAGATTTGTAGTAGTCTGTCATTTATGAAGTCACAATCTGCCTGGTTTCTCTTACATTTGAACAGGATATAAACTAAACATGTAAAACAACTTGATATTGCACAGACAATAAAGCAGAAAGCAGATGAAGATTCCAACTGCCAAGATGGAATAAAATAGACTCAGCGGGCTCCGGAATTTTGGGATTCTTTATAGAAGGTTTAATGATATCCCAGAGTATTTTAAGATCCGGACACAAGCAGAAGGAACAGCTGTGGACCTAAACCAGGGCTCAACCCAGATGTCTTTAGACAACATATTTTAAAATGTGTGTGCGTGTGTGTGTGTGTGGTTTAATAGAGAGAGATTAATGAATGATAGTGGTTAAAGACACTTAGACTACAAAGAAAGTTTAAAGGAACCTCACAGTATGATATATTAGAGAGGTCTGGTTTAGGTTTACTGTGCGAAGCAGGCTGTGTGTGTGTGTGTTGATGGGATATGAGCTTTGCTTCTCGAAACACATTCACAGGTGTTTGATCTGACATTCATATCCAAGCTTATTTTCATATTTATGCCTTGTGGGGGTTAGAACACCCATAATGCTGACAGTGTATCACCAAACTGATTTATAGAATTTGAAATTGCATTTGGTGTGAACATGAGTGCGTGTGGGGTAGATAAACGTTTCCCTGTAAACGTTGTGATTCCCAGACCTTTGTGTCACAATGAAGTGTGTCCCAGCTGTATGAGCGTTTGATGTGTCATTTTCTGCCAGCTGCACAGACATATAACTAAACATTCCTCTGTGTCTGACAGGCTCATGACTAAGCAGAAAAAGCTGCCCGAGGCAGCTGCAATAAATGAATTCTGAACAAGTATTAAATGAGATAAACTGAGTAATAAACTATTCAACATTGTAAAATGATACATATATATTTTATCTCTCATGAAGTGTTCGTAGTTATTTTCATCTCATATAATTGGCTGCTCTGCTTTGATTGACATGCTGTTCCATTTGGATAGGTGGTTTTGTGAGGGGAGGGAGCTGCACCATTGCCCTGACATTCAGATCTGTCGTGATGGTGACCTGCACACCCTGGTGATCACTGAAGCATTTGAGGACGACACTGGCAGGTACACCTGCGTAGCCTCCAACGCGCTAGGAGCAGATAACACCTCTGCAGAGGTCTATATTGAAGGTGAGCCACACTAAAAAAAAAACCTTTGGAAGGTTTGTTTTAAGATAACATATTTTAAAATATCTTGTTTAAGCATATTTAAAATGCAAAATGCACATTTTTTATACCTAAAACAGAAAAACAGGTCATTTTTTGTTGTGGATTGTACTGTTACTTAATAAATGCATCTTGTTTTAAGAATTTTTAGACAAATTCTAATTAAGAAATGTTTACAATTCGCAGTGTAAAAAATGTAAACCATTGTTTTAAAGCTGAAAAAAAATTATATATGAAAATATTTGCAGTTTACAATACAATGAATACAGTAAATGTGTAACTGCAAGCTTTTCAACATAATTCTTCTTCACTTCAGTGCTTAGTGCAGTTTTCTGTAGTTAAACTATAAATGAAAGACCAAAATGTAGCATGTCCGTCACGTTACATTATGGCCTTCCATTTACAGTTTAACTAACTCCAGAAAAAACAGGAAGTTTAATTCTTTCTCTTTTATTTTCTGCTTGTTTTTGTGAAGGTGCTTCCTCGTCAGATTCCGAAGGTGAAGGATCTGTGTTGAAGTCCAGGTCTGGAGTTATGCCACAGTATGTGTGTTACAGCATGTTCTTCCTAATGTGACCTTTGACATCAGATTTCAACTGACAGGCCCGGCCCATGAATAATCTAATTGCCCGTAATTCACAGTACCATAAAAGTTCCAATTACTCCACCTAAAGCTCATTGCAGGTTGTATAAACTGACCTTAAATAATATGGTTCAACAGTGCAACAGATCTTCAAGGTAAATAAACCAATTAACTACAATTCAAACTAATTGCACAAACACAGTGCATCATAATTGTCTTATTGTGTTTTTATCTGGTTCTGTTTGCCTGCATTGTGGTTTGAAATCTTTCTTCTAAACTCTAAACCCATCCTTTCATTTTTCTTCTTCTATCCCCCCACGGGTCTCTTACTTTTTATTAGCTGTTTACAAAAATTATTAAGTGCTCAGCTTTGGTTTCCAAGTGACATCATCAGCCCATTAAAGATTAATTTCCCATTGGCTCCAAAGTCATTTATAAGGTGCAAACTGCATAGTGAAAATTTAGACAGTTTGGAGTACATATTTCTTCCCTGAGTGTGTATGTGTGTGTATTAGTGTGTGCTGGAGAGCAATTACCTCACACAGAGTGCATGTAAACAATTTCCTACATTATATCATGAACCTTTCTAAAGTAACATATCCAGATGTTCGCTGTTGGACACTTTAAATGACCTTAATGTTTAAAAGGTCAGAGAAACACTATTGGATTTTTTTAAATAAACCAGGATTGCCCCATTAGTGGAGATTGCTTGTTTAATGTGCATTCAAACACTATATCACTCTTCGTTTCAGTCTAGCAAAGGTCTGCCATTGAGCAGCAGAAACATTAGAGCAGACGTGTTTTTCACCAGGACTGAGACACACTCTGACCACAAACCTATTCTGAGGCAAAATGTAGCCCATCTGGAAGATTATAAAAGGCCTGCTTGGGTCCGTGTGCCTGCCTCAGCTGTGGTGCATGTAATGAACTGTACGCATACCACATACCATTGGTTGTTCTAAAGGTGGAATTTCTGTGAACTTTGATGGACCAAAAGATTAATTCAACTGTCACCACTGTAGAAAATGTCCTCAACTTTTGACCAAGATGATTTACCATACAACATATTTCTTAAAGCCAGGACTTTTTTGGGTTCAGATGCACATATGAAAGACATTTTGATGTTTGTTCTAGATCATGAAGATTGTTTGGCCTGAATGTTTTCTAAAAGGTTGAATTTGAGGTAGTGTTGGTGATGTTTCTTTAGTTCTGAATGAGGTTAGCTTTAGTGATACACTATGTTTATCCAGGGCACAGAAGAAAACCACCTCTGTTTCCTTGACGATACACAGAGCATCACCAAAGAGCCCAGAGCTCCACCCTCACCGCTCCACGCTGGTCCAGCCTCTTTCTGTGAAACCACAGAGAGTAAGAAATACACACACGCAAGCTGTTTACTATACCTGTTGAGAGAAAGATGCATATAAATACATTAAATGCATACAATATTCTACTGTAAGTACAGTATAGCTAAGTAAACTAAATTTCACATTTTAAATATACACATACATTTTTACAGAGATTCCACCTCAGAGTTACATTCTGGTTAAACCACAAACTACTAAAGTGACAGAGTAATGCACACAAATATGTCTGGAAGGCTCATCACGAATGACAACCGCAGATGTTGTAGTGGACAATGGACTTGCACACTCTCTGGAAAAATCTTTAAGAGGAACCTCAGAATATCATAACCACACACATGTCTCTCTCACTCCCCCTCTCTCAGGTTCAGAGTCCAGTTTCCTCTATCTATGCTGGTGATGCTCTGCTTAAAGCGCCCCCTACTTTCACTAAGGTAATAACAACCATATACAGACACAAAAAAAACATATAGGTCTTACCTCATTCACATGCGGATACACACACACACACACACACACACACTTTGAGAAACAGGCTGTGAGTTCCTCTGTCCTACCAAAATCATTCAAACTTTTATCTCTGTGTGTGTCTTCTGTCATGTCATGTGACTCTAGAACTCTAAGCAGGTCTAGACAGAGCTTCAAACTGCAATGCCAAATTTTGTATTTTTTCTGTCTGCTAAATCATTTTCCTCCTCCTTAAAGAGAAAAAAGGTTTGTTTTTTCAAACCCCTCTCTTACTTCACACCATCTCACTATATCTTTCTTTTGAAAGACTTCAATCTTCAAAATGAGAGGATATGCCTCTTCCCTAATACATGGTTTTATGTCATCAGACCCCAAAGCAAACACACACATATGTGAGCGTACATTCACAAATGATTCGCTTGGAATGAATGAAGGCAGGCTTCTTGACATGAACTTAGAATGAATCTGTACTGCATAACTACACACGGTAACATATACGTACACAAAACATCAAAGAGAAACTGCTTGTTGAGAACACTTTAGAGAACACTCAACATGTAACAACTCACACGCACATGTATAAACAAACTACTTGACTTGTTTGTTTTATCAGTTGCCGACAGGTTCTGTGCCTTCAGTCTGAGAGAGTATGTATTTAGGAAAAGAAGAAGGTGTTGAAAAAAGAGCGGAATTAGACCTTCTAATCTGTCACCATCAACTATTTCCTTTTCATTTACCTATATAGTGTTGGCCATATTCCCTGTTTACTTCTGAGTTAATATGGTTATATTTCCATCTGCTCTCATTTTAAATAATGTACACGCTTTTCCTTATTCTTTTCCTTATTCTCTTTTTTAGTATTTTCTGCTAAAGAATACTAGTTTAAACTGGTCTAAGCTGGTTTACTAGTTTTAAGTGGTCTCAAGACTGGTCAGGCTAGTTGATTTGCTGGTTTTAGAGGGGTTTTGGGCACTTGTTATCTGGTCTGTCGGCATACTTGCTAAACGACTAGCCAGACCAGCTGAAAATAGACAGGAAGACTAGCTTAAACCAGATAAGACCAGCAAACCATTGTATACTGGTTTAAACTGTTTATCTCAGTGCACCCTCTAGTATTTACTGGCTTTTAATGTTAACTTGTGGTTCTCTGTAGATGCTGCAGGACGCACAGGCATCTGAAGGTCAGGTGGTGGTTCTGGAGTGCCGGGTGAGAGGAAGTCTTCCCCTGCAGGTCCAGTGGTTCCGGGAGGGCCAGGAGATCAAAGATTCCCCTGATTTCCGCATTCTGCAGAAGAGTAAGAGAAAGAAATATTAAAAATTTAATTAAATAAAATTATTGGATTTTAATTTGTAAATGATATTTAAATTGTTGGTTTATTAGTACACTAATAAAGTGTCCTTTATTCTCTCTCAATTCCAATAACCCTGTGATATCAGAGCCAAGATCCGCGGCTGAACCTGGTGAGTCTATCCCACATACTACTGCTTCCAATTTTCCTCTTTCACCACTCCTCCATTTCATAAAAACACCTTCCTCAGAGGGATTTACAATATCAAGCTAATCATCCAACAGTCTTGTTGTGGCAATAGAAGTGTATGATGTAATTAGCTGTGACATCATGCAGTTTGGCCCAGATATGACTCCAAGTGCCAAAGGCAATGAAAAACTAAAATCACTGTGCAATAGAATTGTAAAAGTGACATGTCAACACTTGAGCCAAAAAGTCCTATGAGTCACATATTGTCATACTTTGGTGTACTGGTATGGCTCAGCTGTGCTCCCTGTGTCACCTGTATCTTTATCTGTGGAAGCAGCTGTCTATCAATTACTGAATCACCCCTCATGACTGTTAGCCAGTTACCTTGCATACTGAGTTTGGACTCATGGTTGTGGGTGTCATGTTGTATTATATAGTGGTGTGTAACATTGGGGGGTAGGATTTGGGGGAGTAAATCAAATAATTTAAACAACAATTTAAGGGGATTTTCAACCAAACTTTGGAAAATGTGTTTCAAAGTTCAAGATTCTGAAAATGACACTGTTTCCATTTCCATCTAAACAAGAAAAATGCAAATCTTTGAAAACGCTGACATTATGCACAACAGCAACTACTGGCCTGATATGTTCACTTTTTACCCATTCGCAGATTCATATGAGTGCAAATCGTTTTGACAATGTTGTCACGTGCGCATGAAACTCAAAAACGCAAAGAAACCTTTTCTGTTCTTCACTACATCGTTGTCATGTAAACACCCTAAAACTCTCCCTTGTCAATTGTGTGTGTCACAGTGTAATTTATTAAATATAGATAATTGATACATTTTTAGCTGTCTGATATTGCTTGTGTACTTGAATCTGTAATTAATGTCTTTTCTAATTGGCCCTCTAGAGGAAATCTGCACTTTGGTGATTGCAGAAGCATTTCCTGAAGACGGAGGTCTGTTCTGCTGCACTGCAACCAACCAATATGGTTCAGTTAACAGCACTGCACAACTAACTGTTGCTCCAGGTGCGTTCACACTACATTCACAATGACTAGATCAAAGATCGGGACCATGTAAATGTTTAAGTGGCTTGGACAGATACATTGGTGTACAGAAACAAGTTAATCAGTAATCAAACTGTTTATATATTACAAACAATATCTTTTCCATGTAAGTGTTTTACATAAGTTCTCCAGTGTTTTCCATGAGTTCTGTTTATATTCAGTTTGAGCATCTACACATGTTGGAAGAAAGCCAAGGGATAAACAAAGAACAACAAAATAAAACAATATAAACAGTGCAACATAGTGTCAACATAATAGCATCCATAAATGTAAATGATGTAACACTTAAACGAATGACTTCATGTATTTACAAAGCAGCAACATAAACTGTAAAATGCCCTCCAAAAAAGGCATAGCAACTCCATCAGTGTCATCTTGTGATGACATTTTAAGAGACCAATTGTGGAATTGTGGAACGTCTTGACAACATGACAATTGCATAAGTTCAGCCAAGCAGATTCTGTGCTTATCACTTCAGGCTCTAAGTTTGTGGTGAGATGAGGGGATACAGTATGTGTTGATTCTGTAGCTAGGTGTGGATCACATGGCCAAGACAGGAGAGAAATGAATGTTTACCATGTGATGGAGTGTTTGTTCTTATAGAGCCATTAAGGGAGAGTACAAACCCAAACAAACAGGGATTGCATACACTTATTCAGGGTAAGACACTCTCCAGGAGTTTGACAGCATTGATTAAACAATTATCAAGTTTACTGCTGGGCCATTTAAATGAATTTCAGAGAATCTAAGCCTGATTTCATTTTCAAGGTTTGTTGCAAGTTTGGAATGGGAGTCAAGGTTTTGAATAGGCTTTGGTTGTGGATTAATTCTTGATCCAGGATTATAATCAGGGCTGGGTAGACATTTTAAGGTTGTTTGACTTGGGTGGGCATGTTGGCATTTTGCAGTGACTTTTAAGAGTCTCTTTGAATTTGATCTTGGATAGCTCCTTTAAATTAATCTCACCTCCTTTGTTGAAATGTGAAGGCTGGACTGGTTTGGTCATTCTTTTAATGCAGTAAATTAATTTTAAAAGTGTGGAATATTTAGAATATTAACTATTCTAAATTGTTCTAATTCTGAAATGCAGTCAAAAGGATGGTCTAGCCTGGCCTATCTTAAATGCAATGAATTAAAAAAATTAAGTATAATACTTATTAAACTATTCTGATTTATTTTGCTTTCTTCCAATCCTTAGGGCTATGCAGTTTTTACAATGTTTTTATATTGTATAAAATTGTATTGTAAAGTATTTTGATTGGCTAAATGAATCCAGCTCTGGTAAACAGTCACATTTTACATCATACAATATAGTCTAAATTACCTAGAGCAACCTTACATTCTAAGGCAGTCTTACTGTTCTAAACAATGAAACCAGGAACTGATTTCTCTTCTTTTAAAGGGGTCATGACATGAGGAATTACATTTATTTTAATAGGTCTTTAATCATTAATACATCCTGTAAGTTTCATAGCTTAAAATGTCCTGCTTATCAATAACAAAAGCATGTATGTAATTGTTCTCTGAAAATTCTTTCACATACTGTTTGTTTGGGATTAATGCACTACGACATCAGGCTGAAAAATAAACTTTGGATCTGAAGGTTTTTAGGCAAGAAACTTCAGTTATATAATTACACCTTAGGAAACAAAATAAAATAAAAAATAAAATAAAAATAAAATAAAAGGAAATAAAATAAAAAGTCCATGTTATTCAATTCTTTACTTATTGAACTTTTATGCATTGTGATGTGACCCAACTGGATTTCATCACTTGATAGAAAAAAACATTCTTCTCCTGAAATGTATTATAATTTTCACTGTTTTTTTTTTATCTATTTAGTTGGTGAAGAGTTGCCTAGCAATGGCGTTTCTGGGGACAATAGCGTGTTTGAGGACAGCCAGCTTTTCCCACCTCCTCCTCCACCCACTGAGATTAGTTTGCTGGAAGTCCCGCCCAAAACCCCACCAAGTGCCGAGGCCTTCCAGATCAACGAACTGGACATCTGGCCCAGTGTCACAGCGTTGCCTGTTCAGGTCTCCACAGATAAAGAGAATCTTGAAAGCCTACCCACCCAACCTTTACAAAATGGTGAGACATTAAACAAGATACCAGAAGAAAGTCCACCATCACCTTCAAGTGTAAAGGACATATCTGCTCCTCCTTCACCATCTCCTTCACTAGTTAAGGGGGCTCCGCCTCTCCCAACCAAACCCAAACTGTGAGTACTGAAGCTATACATCACCACAACCTCATATATTAAACAACCCATGAGTCAAAATTAGAGTTGTCTGGCTTTAAGTGCATGTCTATGGCTCAGAGGTTGACAAAAATCCCTTTTAGCAAATATACATGTTTACTGTTTACACTCAAGCAATCTGATGCAGTCAGATTCACAACTGTGACATAACTAAGGCTATTTGGCTATTTCAAATGTAAGAATGCCAACATAGGACAAAACTTCCTTGTCACGTGATTTCATGGGCTCTTTAAAGATTGATACAGTTCTGATCCAGATCTTCTGCACAGGAACTTAACTGTCCAGTATACAGTATACAGTACTGTCCAGTATACAGTATGCAGATGTATCGAACTAGGATATAGTTAAGTTGTTTACATATAATTTACATACAGTTTTATGTAAATAAACACATTAACTGCATAAGCTATATGCAAATGTAACACAAACCTTTTAAGAGCCTATTTTTGAACTAACTTTACTATTGTTACATTGTTGTGGTATGGAGAGTTTTTTACTCATGATTAGTTAAGTAAAAGCTGATTTTGGTGAATCTTAGGGGGTAACTTTAACCAGTGATTCTGTGGGGATGTCAGTAGGTGGGGTAATGGGAAGGCCCACTTAAAGAACAAATGCATTCCGGTCCTTTATCACCATGTAAGAGCCAGGTCACTGCTGCATGCCGTAAATCTCTGGGACATGTGTATGGTATGTGTTTGCAGGAGCAAATGATTTGCTGCTGCATTAGATGTAGTATGTCATATTATACTATCATTTAATTATCGGATATAGTGAGATGTTTCATGTCAGCACTTCTCTGACAGTGGATTTAGGTGTTCTGCCTCAAGGTTGTTGGCCTTAAAGTACTCAATAGGCGTAATTTGACTCCCACTAGCACTGTTCTGTTTTTTGTGGACAGCCTCACTGAATTTAGGGTCAACCAAAGGTTAAGTACACTGCCCAAAGGCACAACACTAACAGGCGTTCCATGCCAAAGAAAGCAAGAAAATACATGCCTTGGATTAGAACCAACAACCCTTTGGTTCCAAGGTGTACCAGCCCTAACCCATGCACTACATATTGATCAGCTTCTGCATCCACACCAAAGTAAATTAGCTTTGTTATACAAGCATTTATTTTGCCTAAGATCTAAGAATGACATAACAGTGATTCATCAATAACTTGTACAGTGTGCTTTGACACAATAAAAGCAAAAGTGCCACAAAAGGAGGGACAAGTAAAAGAAAAAACAGGTCAAAGGGGATATTGATTGTAGACAGAGTCAGTCTTATATAATGTACAGCTGTTATACTGTAATCATACCTGAATTATGCGTAGCATAATTCATAATGAGATTGTATGTGTTGTGTGTGTGTGTGGCATTAGGGTCTTGTTAAATTTGGGCGTACACTTTTTAAAAGCTTACGTATTTCTTTAAAAGATATTAAGGGCTGTATATCCATTCTCAGGTGCCCTTAAAAGCCCTGGAAAAGTGGCGTGTGTGTTTAGTGGGTGGATGTTCGAAGGAAAGAGAATAAAATCAATCGTGTGTTCTTGTGAGTGTGTTTACAATAGCAAACCATGAACTGTATACATGCTGTACTTTGAGGACAAGGGATGGCGCTACAAATTGTATAAATGGCAACATTTTTTTTCCTGCACACATTACCCCATCCGTTCTGTGATTCCAGATCAAACGAACAAGCAGACGACTTGTCAAACGAAAGGTAAAACAAAGAATAGGTTGATGAAGCCTGAGAGTGAATCGTGTGTGTGTGTGTGGATTTGACAGGCATGTGTTAGCAATGAAAGGGAAATTGTTTCTTTTCATGGACATAGTCCAGGCTGGGTTTAAATGGCATGTTGTTTGGCAAAGCCATCATTGCTCAAGCTTCTGCAAATGGCAGCATTGCCATAAAAAGCCGCTTTCCCAAAAGATTTTCCAGCATAACGTCACAAATCAACCGCCGAGAGCAACGGGGAGCAGGTAGTTAGACCTTAATCCCCCATCCAGAAAAACACACACCACCCCACCGCTCTCAGACCGGCATTGCTCACTTTACCTTGTAATTTGGTTGTAAAAACAGGAATCTCATAATTGTATAATTACCCAAGGGTCACTGCTGCATACAGGGTGTTGGGTTATCAGCTCTCCGCATCCTTCTGTTACCAGATTGATTTCATGCCTGCTTCACCCCCAGGTACAACCAGACCTGAACTTTGCCTTCTGACCTCACAGTCCAGTTTACAAATTCCAGCTGATTTCCCCTGGTTATTCCCATAACTTTCCCTTCACATCAGTACTTTGAATAGAGCGATGATGTGGGAAATAGAAGCCATGTTGTAACTGTTGACATTTATCTTTACAGGTCCCTTGTGAGGCGAGTTCTCTTTTTGTTTTTGAGTTTAACTTTATTTAGCTGTTACAGTGATTTATCAATTATCTCTGTGATTAAGTTGTTTGCTATTTCCGTAAAGCAGTTACGGGATGAGTGGAAAGTATGAGTTTTTAGCTCCGGTCATGTTGTTTGGGTAAACATAGTAAAATGGTGATAAACTGGTCTCATGTTTTACTGATGGGCCTCAGATATTTGCTGGCACAACAGTATTGCTTTGGTACAACGTATGTTATAAGAAATTATCATAATCTGATACTGCCTGCTTAAAATGAGCTTTATTTTGATGTGTCTGCATTTGTGTGCTTGTAAGCTTTGTATATATATGTGTATTTTATTTGTTCCTTCAGGTATCTGGTACATCTATGAACATACTTTTTTAAGGAAATCTCCATGTAATACATTTTTTTGGATGAGATTAATACAACATTGGATTGCATATGTCTGGGATTTTGTGAGGAGATTGTGTTGTATGTGTGTGGTCGTGTGCTTTGGATTCATGCATCACGAAACCAGTTTACTTTAACTTTTAAATGTAACATCTAAACAATTATAACATTAAGTATATTTTTCTTTAGATGGGATGCTAGCAGTACTCGACTTATTTTACTTAGAAAGGCATAAAATTCTAAATCCTTAATAATGTTTAATAATGAAAACCAGGAAGCACAAACTTTAGCTTTAGGTGCAGTATTTAATGTAGGTCACAATAAAAGAGGGGAAGGATTGTGGAAAATAATATATCGCAATCATAGACGTTGCTATGTGGATGGAATTAGATTTCTGGATGCCTGAGTTAGCCGAAAAACAGCAGGTAATTTGTTCCCAAGGTAATGTGAGGAACAACACAGAAGTTTTCAATTTGGACAGGATTAAAGTCACAAAGTACATCCGTGATACACAAATTTACTTGAATACTTAAGAGTTTTGTCCCACAATAAATGTAACTCACAAACTCATTTCTATTGGTGGACGTTCATGTCTGCTTGTTTATTGTTTCACAAAGTGTTAAGTTGACATCCATCAACATTCAACACCTTTGCTCTTTGATTAATGTTCAGACCCCTGCACACATGCTCCCCTGTTGCTACTAATGTTCAGTGACGCTACACCCTGCAGCGATACACACCATACAGGAAGCTCTGCAGTGTGTTTTGGCAAACTCTGGTGACAGCAGTGGGGGGCCTGTGTGAGATAGACGGGCTTGATGTCCTTCAGCACAGGAAGGGAACGAAAGATAGAGAGAAAAAAAGGAGGTGTGAAAGAACGTGATGTTTGGTGGATGTGTGTCTGCAGTAGGTCCAAAGAAAAAGCTTTGTATAACTGAACACATTTTGAGTCAACCGTGACATATTGGAATTAGGTGTAAAAATAGAGGGCCAGCCTTTTAAAGAAGGCACGCTATAAATTTGTGACATCTATTTGGACAACTAAATCCTTATTACTGCTGGGGTTTTAAGTTGAAGCGAAGAGCGTCTGTGTAGGAAGACTTGTTGGTTGTGTGCACCTTTGATTTATGAGCTTGTAGGGTTGAAATCACAAGGGGTTTATGGGAACATGCTTCACAGTGTGTAAAGTCCATACCACACAGAAATGATAACACCTGGAGCTTGTAAAGAATGAGAGAAACACACAGAGTGAGATGACTGTCAGCATTGTGCTGTAGGGTATGTAATTGTAAATGCTGCTGCATGCTGCTGTAATTGTAAATTCTCTGTATGTAGTTATACATGTATATACATACATATATATGCGCACACACACATTAGGTTTCTATGCATTGTGGGGATTTTCCATAGACCTAATGACTTTTATACTGTACAAACTGTATATTTTATCCCTACCCCTAACCCTCACAGAAACCTTTTTGCATTTTTACATTGTCAAAAGCATCATTTAGTTTAATAATCAATTTCCCTCATGCGGACTGCTGGCTGGTACCCACACTGTAGGTGTGTGTGATTTTTACCATCCTTGTGAGGACATTTGGTCCCCTCAATAGTGGATAAACAAGAACAAACTGTGTACAGAGTACTATTGTTACTCTTTCACCACAATACTCCCATTATACGATGTTTGACAGTGAATGGTTTTAAGGTAATTTTGTCACTTAATTTTTAGTAGTGTGAGGGGTACAGAAGGATTATACATTTGGACCCTGTATATTCTACCAGGAAGCAAAAGGTGTTGTATCCTGTCACAGCCACACCAGAGACAGACAGTGAGACAATAATCATTCACTTCCTGTGACAAAAGGACCAGCATAATGTGTAAAGGCGCCACTAGCTTAGGGGTAAAAGTCGGGTCATGACCTTAGAAGCGAGAAATCCTCTCCAAACCCTGTTTCATCAGACGTCTGTGACACGCACTTACACAATGTCTACTGGTAAATTTCTTTGGAAGCAAATTAGGCAATAACTTACTTTCCTCTTCATTATGTATTTATATTTAAACTTTTACCATGTGCAGTATTTGGGATTTTTGCTTATTTTGGATTAGTGGATTGCCATGCTGGTCAAAGTAAATGAAAGATAGACAGACAGAGATATAGAGCGAGACAGAGAGGATAACAAATAAGAAAGGAAGTCTTTAATCCTTGCTAAAGTGCTATGTATTACTATCTTCATGCTGACTGCATTGCTGCCATACCGCATAGATTAAACCATCCCACCCACCACAAGCCTCTGTGAACCGCAGTGGGATGGTTGTCATGGACACCGTAGACAACTGCAGCAAACTGAGAGTTGGTCACATTGAGCTCACTTCTTATGGACCACAACCACACCGGCTTCCTCTTAACTGAGGTTTTCAGTATCAGATGTTATGCTAGTGTGGATGTAATTACAGTGCTGTTGTTTGTGGAGGTGGTTTACAGTACTCAGTACTTTACAGTGCAACAATTTACAGTACTCTTGTGGTTGTAGCTGTTTTAATGTGTGGTAATTACATTATGATCAATTAATCAGTTTAGTGGTGAAAGCCGCAATGTTTTTGTATTGATGACTTTTGTAGTTATTACTGCCCTGAAAGGTCCTAATTTACCAGTAACAATGAAAGATTATTTTTCGTTAGCATTTCTATTCATCCCAATGTCAATCAGCAAATAAGTAATATTAACAGTAAATAGTAATATAAACAAAGTAAATATTATTGTGAGGCTGCTGCAAATTTCCTAGCTGCTAGTATTTTACTTCACTGTTTCAGCCATAGGTTTCTGCTCAGTTTATCCATTTAAGCATTCCTGGTAGTGAACATAGATAAAGCTTTAGCATTGAGAGCAGTGTAGAGTGTTAAAACCACACTGTCTTGTTCAGTGTTATGGTTAAATCTGTTGTGTGCTGGTCAGCTGGTTGCATTTCTAGCATGTGACTCATCTTTGTTTCTCAAAGCTGTTTTGTTTATGAGGTGTTGCTCTTAAAGACCAAATGGTATATTCATTTTCTTACACAAAACAAGCATATTAAAGTATTTTTGGGGACTTTTGAACCCAATTTTAGAAAATAAATCTTACTCTACTAAATAAAGTTTACTAAATTTTATTTTGTGTTTATATACAATACAATTCTTATACAAAGTCATAAAAAGAAAATTTTGTAAAAGTAGCTGTTAATTTAGCAATAAGCTAATTTCCTGTTTCTAAACTGGCAAAGCATTGTGTAGGTTGTACTGATAAAACATACCTTAAATGCAATGTTGCACAAGTCAATTTGGACTGAAGCATCTGCCAATTGCATTAATGTAAATGTAATTAATTATTAATGATTATTAATTAAAAATTATTAATTATTTATTAATGTTAGATGGAATGCATATAGTAACATACAGTATACAGTGGAAAAGAAAGAAGTTGCAGTATAAGATAAAAAATAGGCTACACATTTTTAATACATTGTTGCCAAAAATATTACTCATGACTTATGGAGTAAAAACATCAGCTTTATTTTTGATCAACTCAGAGAGTTTACTTTAGAATGACTGACAACAGGACAACGTATACAGGACTAGAAGCCAAGAAGGCTAGAATGAGACTAAGAACACTATTGACCTGTGTTGTCCTTAAAAGGAGATGGG
>JAZGTK010005595.1:0-22112 GCA_036877625.1 Ambastaia sidthimunki
TTACAAATGTATTGACAGCTGAAGAGCATGTTCTCCAGCAGGACCTGAGAATGTTCTGGAGAACATCTGAGCTTTTGTTCACAGTTCACATGCTCAACTCCATTGGAAGCAATACTTCTGCTCATGAAAAATTCTCTTTAATTCCACATTTAAATGGAAAACAACATATATTCAATGTGTTCTGAGACTGCTTAGAGACGGCTCATCGTTCTACAGTATTACTGTTGTACTTCCATCAGATTAAATCACTGTTCCTGGTGGAGTGAAAGTTACTTACTTTGACCTTAAAAAAAGGATTTCAAATATCACCACAACAGTTCAATGATTTATTACGAGATAAATTCTTTCTGTGAACTCTTTCTGGGTGCTGTTTTATTCAACGCTGGACTGGCTCAGCCAATCCCTGTGAAAATCTCTGTTTGTTTGTGCAGCAGTCGTCTTTGAAGTCTGAGAAGGGTTTAGGCCCATCCTCAAAGTCAAAAACATCTGATACGTGAAGCGTAGTAATTTAACGCTTGAAGGATGCTTGCAGTAGTTTAAAAAGCAAACCGCTTAAGGGAGAGAGAAGGAAATGAATAAACAAGCATTTGTGTAGCCAAAAATGAAAGTGCCCAAAACCTCCTCATTTGCATTTTAATGAAAATACATTAAAAAAACTGATCACACTGGTACGTTTAAAGTCAACAGGGTTTCAAAGGCCCTTTTACTTTAATAGTGTGATGGATTTTCATGATGTAATTTTTGTTTGACTTTCAGACAAACACCAGAAAATGATTCTGACGCAATAACATGTTTTCTTTGAATAACGTTCATCACAGCTTGATCCAGAAGAGAAACAGTCAACAGTGATTTCATTCAGGCTTTAATCTTCAGCCTTTCTGTTTTTAATCTAGCAGAGAGCAGAGATGGGCTGAGGTCAAAGGTCGCCTCTCAGTTTCCACACTTCACCCTCACTGGTCACTAATCTGCTGAGCCAGCTCACCAACAGACGGATAATCCTGCATTGTGATTGGACCGTGATGAAGCCTAAAATAGCAGCTTGTTGCAGCCTGGGACACCCCCATCAGCTAACAGATAGAGCTGGTGTTAAGCTGTTACTGTGTGTGTGTCCTGGTGTTCACTATGTTATGGGGACAAATGTCCTCACTAGTATAGTAATAGCAGTGCAGTTTGACCATGTGGGGATATTTTTATGTCTTGTAAAATAATCTTTTCCGAACATTCAAAATAGCAGAAAGTTTTGTGTGAGTGTTAGTTTTAGGGTCGGGGTTACTGTAGGGGGATATAATATACAGTTTGTACAGTATAAAAATCATTACGTCTATGAAATGTCCCTATAACACATAAAACCCAACGTGTGTGTGTGTGTGTGTGTGTGTCGCATGCTGGTCTCTTTTGCCTCTTATGACAGATTGTTGTTCTCTTCCCTGATTGCTTTGTACCTCATTTAGATAAGAGCCACAGCAAACCGACATTTGTTCCAGTAAAGATCAAAGTCATTGAACACGGGAGACACGCGCTGTGAGCCAGAAGTCATTCGCACAATCAAATCCTGTTGACTCTGTGCTCTAAAAACAGAACCCAGAGATAAATGAGGGGAGACGAGATTACACCAGCAGCCGGTTACCAGGAGCCTGTTTATCGCCGTTTCCTGGTACAGCATGTAATCATTGCCTCCGACTTATCAGTAATGGCTTTACGTTAGCCGCAGTTCTTTACTGTTTAACAGACGCTGGACTTTGACCAGTATAGATCCATGTTTAGACGCTTGTTTTGATGCCCTTGGCTACAGGATGCTACGTGAGGTTAACCAGGAGGAAGTAAAATGCAGCATTCGACACTGGCCTGTTGAAGACACCTGTCATTATTTTCATACCATCTTGCTGTTCCAAACACATATTCTGTTATTATTTCTGCAACTTATGATGTCAGGACATTGTAATCTGAGCATTCAGGTTTTGGGGCAAACGTCTCTTTTAAATTTGAGGTGAAAGTGCATGTCGAGATATTGGGAAGATAGTATTTTGTAGTCAGGTGCATCATGGGAAATCTGGGTTTGTTCTGCAGTGTCTTTATTATAGTTTTGGCAGAAGTTAAAGATAAAATAGTTTAAAACTGCAAAGTTGTAAAAAAACAATAGTTAATTGTAAAGTTTTTGCCCCCCAGATGCTGAACACATATTATATTCCTGCTGTATGTTTTCTTATAGTTTTCAACAAACTGCCTCAGTTTCATAACATGAGACACAGAGTGTAGAGTGAGCAAACATACTGCGTTTAGCTCTGAATTAATAAAGGATCATTTCATGTTCAGCTTTATAATAAGGATATTTATTTAAGTCTTTAAAACATGTCACATATACTATTAAGACTGCCAAAGTCTCCCCACTGGTGTGATGAAATCGTTTCCATGGCGATGTTTTCTTTTTCCAGTGGGGATGTTTATCTGTAATGGAGGATGAGATACAGCTGATGTCCTGCAGAGCTGAAAGTCACATGACACTCTCAAAGCAGCGTGGGAAAACTGGGGTTAAGCACAACATCCAAAACATCCAACATTCATCTGGTTTGTGTCAACTACACTCTTGAACAAGGTGCTTTACAGTGTCATAGAAGAACCATTTTTGACTGTACAGTTCCAAAGAATTATAGAACCTTTCTGTTTCTCAAACGGTTCCTCGTAGTGAAAAAATGTTCTTTTGACTATATAAAGGTAAGAAAGAAAAGGTTCTTTTAAAGCTTTTGACTTGAATGGTTCTTCAGGGAAGCAGAAATTGTTCATCTGTGACATCACTGTGAGAAACCTAAGAACCTTTATTCAGAGTGTAGACACAACAATTTAATGAACGCCAAAACCTTCAGGTTGAGAAAGATACTAGTTAGAAAAATAATGTCACATGTTAACTGGTTTAAACAATTCAGTGTGAAATAAAGTTTGGCACAGCTTCAAACTTGATTTGGTTATCTGGTAAATATTATGGCAAGACATTTTGTTAATTGTGTGAATTAAAAACATTTAGTTGTCTTAGTTTAGTTTAAAATATATGATTATTTGTTCTGGTTATATGTTGGGGTGATATTTAAGTGAATTCTGCGTAATAGTTGTGTGATTAGTTTCATGTTCATTTAGCTACAAGGTGTTTTTTCTGTCTTTCAGATCTTTTTAAACTGTTCTCTTCGTCTTGTCAATTTCATATTTAAGAGTTATAACGCATGAGTGGATGTGTGCATCACCAAGAGTTCCTGACTGATATTGTCTACTTATGTTTCTGACCTAATCTGATTTACTTTAGCACACACACCTAATCTACACCTAATCTTTGCAGATAAATGTTGTGCTGAATTAGTGGCAAACTGTTAAACAAGTTTGTCCGCAGTTGTTGACACAATGTTCCCCTCACCAGTACTTTCAGTTCACGTCCCCATAGAGATAAATATCTACACTCTCTCTCTCTGTTATGACAGTTTGGGGCTCGCCCAAACACAAACGCCTGTTGACATTCATGCAAGAAATACCATTGAGCTGGAGTCACGTTGTCGTTGCGTAACTCTGGGGCAAAGCAAAGACATGGTCACGTCATAGCAGGTCAGATAATGTGTGACATTAAACATTTAAAGCAGGTCATAGTCAACCCTGTGGCAATATAGATCGATCACTTAGCTGTATAGTTTTATCACTGTACCAAACCCAGCTAAGTAATTAGTTACCAAAACCAACAAGAAGCTATTTTAACCCTGTTTCCACATATTGTTTTGAACTGCTGCCAAAGAACTTGTTTGGTTTCACAACTGACCCTTTGTTTGAAGAAAAACAACTTCAGCTTTACTTCCTGGTACTAGTAAGAGCAGTTGGTAGTTGGAGAGGTTACGGGGGTGAGGGCAGAAGGCGGTTGAGGGAGAGTGTTGTGAGAACTAGCACAGTAGTGCATTCACACAAACGTCACATTCTCAGATGTGTGTTTGTCTTTGTGTTCAGTCACACCCTGCGTTTGCTTTTGTTATGCTGCATTCCTTCATTGTTAATCATCTGAGCACAGCATTACAGTCTCACTCTTGCTTGGCAACAGCTCACACCATCAATTTTTGGCCAGGTTAGCAGATAGTTCGCTGGAGTGTGAAACTGAGAAGCAGTAACACACACACACACACGGAGGGAAGTCTGAGGAAAGCAGCGATTGGCTACTTTAATCTGACCATGCTGAACACAGACCACGACTTCCCTCTGTGTCGTATAACAGACGCTGGCAGAACATTTGTCCCCCTGTGCTTTAATAACTGACTTGTTTATTTTCTCCCTCAAAGTTTCGGGATTGTAGTAATCCTGACACATGGCGTCCTGATCGTAGCACATGGTCTGTCTGGTTCAAACGTCTCGCGTGACTCAAGAGGGTCTTGCTGCTCTGTTGAGTGAAAGTGTCGTGGACCAATCGATGTTAAATGCAAATACCAAACCGTATAGTTTTATTCATTTTATATGAGAACAAGCACTTATCTGTTATGGTTGTACGTCCAGTCCAACTATGTATTGTGCATTATTTTGCCCTAAATTTAACTGTCACAAATACAAAATTACAGAAATACAAAATACTGCTTCACATGGAGACGACTGAATAACAGTGTGTTTTCTGAGCAGTCTGTGGCTTTACAATGCAACACTTGTATTTTGAGTATTTGAGAGTATTTTGTTACCCTCTTAAAAGGGAAGTTTTTGCATTCAGTAAAAACTGTCTGTTAAGCCTTCTCAGAATAATTCCTGAGTTAAGCTATAAATGTTTATATATGGCTATAGCTTAACTCTAGAATTATATTTTAATTTTTAAAGTGGCTTATTATTAAACTACTGTCACGCTACTAAAATATATCATTTAGTTAGTAGTTTGTTATTCTGCAACACTGCTGACCTCAGGCAATTTGTAACTATTCTACATTTTATTTTACATTTTAGCGGCTTGATGGCTAATTTATATCTGTTCATACAATCTCATTTTTATCATATTTTATTTTTCAATGAGATCAGTTCGTTAGGAAGATAAGAGTAACAAAATTTTGTTATTTGAAATGTCAACTCGTAGCTACGATGGCGACTGTAGCTTTATTGCCAGAGACACTTGGCTGATGTTAACATGGGCGGCGCACAAATGTCCTCGTTCAAAGACATGATTTTAATTCCAGCCGAGGAGAAAAAACTCGCCCTGAATTCATCATCTCCTCAACCACACCACAACCTCCCAGTGAATACTTATGTAAGTCACGGTATCAGTCTCCATGACAACCAGCTGCACAGAAGCACATGCTGCCGCCCACGGCCTCCCTGAAGTGAGCTGTTTCCATGGCAACTGGGGGAATCGGAGCAGCATCTATTTGATGATGCTCTTCAGAGATGGCACGCTTTGTAAGCACATCTTTCATGTGTCAGAAAATGAGGCTCTTTTGAAAGCAGGTTACGTAGGAGAGATCTACAGCTCCAGGCACTGAAGCGAGTGACAGTCTGACTGAAATTCTGGAGCTGTTTCCTGCTGTAGTCCCCAATTCACTTGCAGTCAGTGATTTGCTGTGTACTTCCTACTGTAATGGATTTTTGGGGGTAGAGTTGCACATGGGAAATTTACTAAGATTGAGTTGTGCTCTTAAAGTGTCATTTATTTACACACACTTTCTGCATCAGTTCACTAAAGATTTATGCAAATCAAGTAACGGTGCAAAATCTGGCTTGAATTTTCCCATCTTACAGGCCTGTTCTGAGTGCTGGAGGATATAGCTGCACCACTGTGATCCAGACACCTGGAAAAACACTTTTTTACCAGCAGACAGATTTTTGTCAGTAGGGTGCAATCAAACCTTTTATTACAGGAAGTACACTCTAAAAATGGTGCCACATGATGCCATAGAACCATTTTTGACTGTTTTGGTTTTGATTTTGTTTCCATTAAGAACCTTTAACATCTGTTTCACAAAAGATTCTTTGTAGTGGAAAAAGGTTCTTTAGACCCTAAAAAGGCAAGAAAGAAATTGTTCTTTTAGAAACGTTTTACTAAATGGTTCTTTAGGAACCAAAAATGGTTCTTCTGTGGCATCACTGTAAAGAACCTTTTGTGTGACCTTTAGCTGAGAGTTTAGGTGTGTTTGCAGCATAAAGAATGATCATTTATTCAGGTGGTACCTGCTTACACTGGATTACAGGTTGTTGGCAAATACAACAACCTGAATGAAACATTGCAGGCAAAAGGTGCTCAGATTCTTTTTGCTTTTATATAAGATGTTACAGTTCTGGATCTCTGCTTGATGCCTGAGGGAGCAGCATTTGAAAGTCACTGTAAATGATGTATTTATAATTTCCTCCATCACTGTTGCATCTTTCTCTCCCTTTTTCATGTCTAAAGTTTGATGTTTAGCTTGTGGCATCTCAGTGCAGTGTTGTGTTTCTCTAAACTCAGAGTCAGCAGACAGATTTTCGCCTGGAGGGCTGTATTTCCCCTCCCGTTACACCAACCGCAATCTGCCGGTACTGGCGGAAGCATCCGTCATTTAGCAGTAATCTCATTGCATCAGCACTGAAGCAGTTTGTGGTTTCTGGAAGTCAGTTTTTCATTAGTCTTGTGCAACTTCCTCTCAGCGTGTAACAGTTGCAGGAGAAACATGACTGCGCATGCACCGTCTGAACATCTGCTGAAGCAAAATTAAAGTGTTACACAGATCTGTTATGTACTAGCTTAATAACTGTTTATTGTTGGTAACCAAGAAAGCAACAAACTGCATCTTTAACATGTAAATGTAGAAATAAGCAGCAAATACTGTGGACACCAAAATTGCATTTTAAAAAGCGTGATGGTTTGAGATGTACGAACACGGACGTGTTTCTCGTACAGCAGCTCCATCTTTTTCAGTGTTGATGCTGCCCACCCGTGTGTTGCAGAAAATAGCCCTGACAGCTGCGAGGACATCAAAGCAATCAGACACGTAATCCCCCATGAGTCACAGCTCAGACACACACTCCTCATCTTCATCTTCTGCCTGTCGTCCAGTTTCACAACTCACTCATGCATTTCATGCGCTTGCTGCGGCGGTTTATCTCCTGACCCTGTTTGAAGTGATTTGATTGGCTGATCATGTGGGTTTGGGTTTATGGGGTTATGAATTGGTTTGAGTGTCTTTTAGAACCCGGTCTGATGGCTGCAACTGAGCTCTGATGTCACTGCAAGGGGAAATCTGGCCGGCTAGAGAGTGTAAGTGGGTCATGAGACACGAGCTTTACATATTTGCCCTTCACTCAGAGAGCTTGAAATGTGAGCTGAACTGAGCATTTTATTATAGCGATGAAGCTGAAACGACATTTTCACATATACAAAATTACAATATTTGTTTTTGTCTGTTCAACTCGTATAAAGTTCAGTTAATCACAGAATTCAATTAAAAATGCACTATACTAAATTTTCAGTTTTATTGCATTGAAAGTGGATGTGGTTTTTGGCCCATGTCAGTAATGTCAGAATTGACAAATATTAGAGAATCCCAGTTTACAGGGAATGTTTTCTGAACGTTCTAACATTCTCCAAAAATCCTCTCAAAGTTGTCATAAATGTTTTTGCAACATTAGTCACTTTTATTGCCATACATCAGATAAAGTGGAAACGTTTTTACAGCCAGTGAGTTGATATATCAGTCGCTGTTTTTGTGTTGCTTTGTGGTTTTGCAAGACCATGTGACTTTTTATAACAGAGAAAGTTTCTGTTGAATGTTTCTGTTGGCTGATATTAATGCAGTGACCTTTCACATCCCATCAGCACAGTAAGTGATAGACATTCATCAAAAAATCCTGCAGGAACATTTAATCTGAGTTAATCTGAACCACATCAAAAAAATCATTTCCAGCACACAGCTTTGAAATATCTGCTGTAAATTCCTGCCCTTTATCTCATCATTAACCACAGACCTCACACTTGACAGACTTTATATCAATGAACTAAAAAGTCCCAACTAACAATTTTAGCTTGTATGAATGTTTCCCTAACGTTCCTTTGACATCTCAGTGTCCAGTAGTTTAGGCATTGTATTTACAGTAATCTGTTTTTAATGTTTTTAAAATGTTCCACTAACAATTTAAGAAAAATATTTATAAGCTTTCTTAAACATTTTAACATTTTATGCATGTTTATGCATAACATTTTTAGAATGTTGACCAATGACCCAATATTACGCAAGAATGTTTTTTGATAACATTGAGAGAACATTTAGAGAATGTTTGCTAACATTCTGAGAACATTCCCTGTTAGCTGGGTTACTAGAGTCATTTTTGGAGGTTTTTCCAGAGAAACTCAAAAAAGCTTAAAGCTCATGAAGCTTAAATCTCAAACTGCTCTCAGTTCAAAATAAATTTAATTGCTACAAAATAATTGAGAAATTTGAGAAATCTTATTAGTTTTTTGTTGTTTTTGTTATGTTGTGGTGATCTGAGGTAATGAACAGAGCTGTTCTGTGTGTGTTTTAATGGCTTTAGACTGTGTGTTGTGGCTTGTTGCTTCAGTTTGATTTGTTCAGAGCTGAACACATGATTACACGCTGTTTTCTAAGAACTCAGAGGTGATAAAAGAGGCTGGGGAGTTTCCACACTTCAAAACAGGGTAGGTGAGTTTTTCAGAAACGGTTTGTTATGCTGTTTGAAGGTCTTCTCACATCCTGATAACAATCACTGAATGTAGTGGTCTAAATATATTTATATTAATATATAACTTCTGTGGAAGGCACAAGACCATAAAATGTTCATCCAATCGTTGCATTTGGACCGAGGCGCTTTGCTAGCAGCCAAAATTACGGGCTGTGGTCTCAACTGCCCCACATGACGTGAAGGGTGACTCACTCACTTCTGGAGATAAGGATGTTATTGAGGACACAGCCCTGCTTACTGCAGACCATGTAGTGTACAGGGTACATGAGTTTCTTCATTTCTGTACTCCTGCCAAACTAATGCCAGCATTAAGTTCTATAGCATCTGTATCTAATGTTGTCTGGATCATTGTCTGTTTGTCATGCATGTTTTATTTATGTCACATGATCTGTACAGATCGGCTTCTGTCTCATTTGATTGGTTCCTAACAAACATAAATGTGTTAATGTAGAGTTTAATTTGACGCTTCAAGCTTCATGAAAGATTTTGTAATTGTGATTGAATGTAATTTTTGCACGATAAACAGCACTTGCATCATCATGTGGGTGTGAGACGTGACGTGGAGAAGCGCAGACATGACAGGAATGAACACGCGTGTTGAGTGTGATGCCTGCGGTCGCATTTGAAACATGCTGGGACATTCTGTTCAAATTCAGCACTGCAGTCACAGGTGAACTGCGCTCAGCCACTCGCCCTGCTAACAATTTTAGGTTGTAAAAATGCTTCCCTAACGTTCAAATTAAGTAACAAAAACATTTAAATGCAATTTTGAAAGTTACGGGAACCGTTTTTAGACGTTCTGTCAACATTATTGTAATAATGTTGCAATACAACTCTGAAAACACATTTTACAAATGTTACTGCACGAATACTTAATTTTAGGAGAACTCTTACAGAATGTTAGCCAAAATTCTGAGAATGTTCCCTGTTAGCTGGGAGTTTGCATAGTATGTATGTAAATGCATTCATGGTAAAGCCATTGCTGGTGTTTGGAAATGCTGTTTTATTTAAGTATATGTTAGCTTGTGTTGTTTGTGTGACAGCAGTGCTTCACTGTTTATGTTTAACATACGGTTTGACAGACCTCACGTGGAAAATGCAAACCTGTAGACATTAGACCGGACACACTGCAGGAGAATCAGATTAAGAGATAAAGACAGAAAGGTGGGGGTGTAAGAGACCACCAGCTCTTAGATCAGCCGAGTGTCTTTGTGTGTGAGTGTTGTCACAGTACTTTGTCTTTGATTTAAGCTGCACGACCACAAATGCCTTTAAAGAGACACATATAAAAGTCATTTTATAATCTTTCATTTATACTGTAATGCTTCACAAATTTTTGTGTAATTATTTCTCATATGTAGAGTTATTATTTTGTTCCTCACTTTGTGTGGCTTCAAGCGACTTGTGCTAATTCATTTTTATTTGATCAGTGTTAGAATTTTTGCCTGGCAGGTTATAAAACGAACAACAGGACACTGGACTTTTGTTTAGAGAGCTGTGACGAGTTGTGTTGACTTGTGTGTTTGTGGCGTGTGTGTGGCGTGTTCAAGATTCAGTGATTCAGTGAGTATTTTTGTACTTGTGTTGTTCCCGTAAGAACAGGCCGACAGCCACATGCTCTCACTCAACCCGGCCCACTTCATCTGTGAGTCAGCGTTCCCCCTCCATTTCATCTGTCCTGACTGACCCCCACCCTCTGCTGTTAACCCTTTCCTACCCCCACACCCCACCCTCTGACACGCTTGAAGGATAGTTCATCCCAAAAAGAAAATTCTTCCATTATTTACTCGCCTTCATGTCATTTCAAACCTGTGTGACTTTTTCTGCTTCTGAGGAACACAAGATGGATATTTTGAATATTTTGAAGTATGTTGGTCCATTGTGTGTGTGTTCATATTTTCCCTTCATAATCTTTAATGGTAAAGTGTGTTAAATCTGCATAACTGGTGACAACAGATTTGCAAAAATAAATGTTTCCACACAGGTTTTCCACAAGTTTCTTCAGCCTCCCCTCCCACACGACCATTGTTTAACCACACATGTATCAATATTCACTACAGTAAATTGTGTCTAGGGATGGATCTATGACAACAAAACAGCACGTTTATAAATGTTTAAGATAATCAAGCTCGGATAAGAAGCAACTACTTTAACCCTAAAAATAGGTTAGTTTAGGTTAGGTTACCCTGTTAATCGTGTGTTTAGGGCCTCAGACACAAAAGGAAACAGAACAAGTGAATGTAGGTCACATTCCTGAGTAACGCAACACAATCAAAGCAGGATTTCCGCCATTCCACAGCAAGGTCGTCGAGCTGTCGCATTATTCCTGCATTAGCCCCACCCGCAACGAGAAATCCCCCCTCCAAACCCCTCCTCAGAGCTTCAGATGAAGGCCACCGCTTGCGTGAGTGCGCTGTAAATGATGTGTGTGTATGCGTGTGAATGTGTTTGTTACGGTCAACAACTGTTTTGTGAGGCGTGCTCCAACAATTTTGGAACAAATGTAAATATGTTTTTCAGTTGTTAGACTTTTATCTTTGAAATCAGATATTCTCAGAAAAAATGTGAATTGTTTTGCTGTCACTAAAAATGTTTATTTTGACCTTAAAATCATCACATTAAAAGGTAGAGAGTATTGAAAAGTGGTGCATTGTGTGTGTACTGTGTTTGAATTCTATGTATGCATAACGCTACCACATACTGTATCCCACAATGCAATGGGTTTAATCTGACCTTCCACTTCCTGTGTTGCAGATGAACCACATGTAAGAATTTCTGTGATTTTAACAATTCTGATTGGTTGATCAGATGCTTTTCAAAACATTTACAATAGAATGACGTCTAATAAAATTAAGTAGGAAGTAGGAAGCTGTAATGTCTTTCTAATCACAGTCTCTGTTTGTCTGTGTGTGTTGAAGCACAGCTGCAGTACAGTAAGCATGCAGAGATGGTTGCGTCTGGACATGTCCGGGGCTCAAATGAGACCCTGCAGCCGTGTAATAAACCGCCACCATCCTCCCTCCACAGTCATGTCACTGCTGATCTCCGTCCTCTCCACCCTCTGGAACCGGCCCAAACCACACAGCCGTGCCCCATTCTGAGCGGAGAAAGCAGGAGTCAAAACAGAGGTGTGATTCACAGGCAAGATATAAGCTATCATCATGTGGTGCAGCTGACTTCCTGGAATTAAGACAGTGGGGTGTGTTTGTGGGTGTGTGTGAGTGTGTGAGCAACTGCTCTTTGTGACTCACTTGAAAATGAGCCGAGAGAGAGAGAGAGAGAGAGATGTGAATGACTGACTGAAAGATTAGCTTCAGGAAACAGGATTTGATTTTTCTTTTTGTTTTTTAATGGCTGTTGGAGTTGTTGCTTAACACTCAGAATGTTCCACATAAAATTCAAACATTTTGGTTTTCAGATTGGAAGGAACAAAATCACAAGAAATCTCTTTTAATTTCTTAGTTTTGTTCTAGACAGCTCTGAAAATTAAATGCCTTTTAAATGTCTTTTGTTGATGTTCTCTGAAAAACGCTCTGAAATCTCATGTCTGTCTCCTCTAAAGTGACGAGAAAAAACCCTTTGCTGCCTTAAGTTTTTAAGTTTAATCCACTTGGCTTTACAAGTAATTTTAACATAATATTTTAAATCGTGACTTAGTAAGTTAAGCAATTTTTCAACTATTGTTTATAAGTTACAGCAACTTAACTCCAGTCAAGATTAAAACTAGTATGTTGTAATGATTTGTAAAAGTTTTTTTTACAGTGAACAGGGTGGTTTAGTCAGTAGGCTTCTGTGTGCCCTTAACCTACTTAAAATAGTGTGAACTAGTACGTCTCTGTGGTGTTTCCTGTCTGAACAATGACGGTGGATAGCAGAAGAATAAAGAGCGAGACAAACTTCCCTCTCGGAGCGACTGCAGCTCTTGATTTAGGAAACCGTGTCAATGTGAACTCTCGTCACACGGCAGTCCCAGAATAGCCGCGGTTCCCTTGGTGGCCATTTTTTTCTTTCTTTTCTTTTTGTAATAGCAGGGATTGCTTTTCGTGGACGACCGGCTGTTGCTATGCTTCTGCCGATTGCCTGTTTAAACGGGAAATTCATGGAGTAAATAAAAGACACACATAAATGCAGTACAACTGGCTAGTGGCATCTCATGTAAACATGCCAGTCTTGGTTCATTAGATACATTTAATATATTTTGGTTTGAAAGCCATCTGCTACACGGGTCTGTGGCCAGGCACTGATGACGGCTGTTGGAAACCATATCCCTGCAGTTTCCTACAGTGTTTGATGTGGCTTTTAATTATTAGACTGGAACTGGTCCGTGTGTAACGCCCAGTATGACGGAATCTCAGCCGTGGTTACTAGCTTACTAGGTGGACAAAACCAGCAATTTTCAGTAGGAAGTCCCGGCTAACAGGGAATGTTAAAGTTAGCAAAAACATTCCCACAGTAATGTTAGAATAATTATAACCTTATATATCACATACATCAAAACCATTATTTTAAGTTAGTGGAATGTTTTAAAAACACTCTTACAACCAAAATTGTTAGATTCAGATTACTGGTTACATCAAATAAAGGATTTAATAAATAAAACCTCAAAGTGTGAAACTGTAAAGATGTAAATCAGTCTGTAGGACGAGCATCTGTGGCTGTTCATGAGTCACATTCATGTTCAGACTGTAAGATTTTAGTGGCCTGCAGATTCTGTTCAATCACAAGTGTTTCCATCTGAATCACAACTGACTCCAAGATCCCAGCTAACAGGGAACATTCTTAAAACGTTGGCTAATGTTCTCTCAAAGTGATGAAAAAATGTTTTTACAGTAACATAAATAGAACTTTTTTTGATCTTGTTTTTGCTATATAAAAAACCTTTTTCTGAAGTTGTTAGTGGAACATTTTTAAAAGATTACAGAATTGAAAAAAGTTTGAATAATGTTATTATAATGAAGCAATAATGTTAATACAACCTCCAAAAATGTTGGTTTTAAATGTTCATAGAGCATTTTTAAAACATTCTTACAGCCTAAAATTGTTAGCTGGGCATGTCTCTAAACAGCATTAGCTGTCTGTGATGTGAAAAGTTTTCCACTAATAAATGTTTACAATGTTTAATGATGTAATGATGTTCTTTGTTCTTAACAAGTAAGCAGGGTTTGGAAATGACAAAGGCCTCTAAAGCTGCAATTTATATTTTTTTCCTCTTTAGCGCCATCTCTGTTTAAAATATAAAACTGCATGTTACTTTACATACTTTTCTTTGTAACCTGCAGTTTTAAAATTTCCCAGGAAAACAGACCTGACAACTTTAATGATAAACCATTATAATAAACTAACTGTTGTGAATCAGGGTGAGATGAGGAGAGAGAGTTTTAAACACTGATCTGATGTGTACTTGCTCAATAACTGATTTTTGTTTCTTTTAACCAGAATAAGGTTACAGACTGCAGCTTTAGGACAGTGAGTGAGGCAGAATGAAGAGATGAGAATGGCCTCTTTCCAGAGACGTCTTTTGAAGATCAGCCGCTCCTTTATTAAATAATTGAGTGGAGAAATGAAAGCTGCAGCGAGTTTCAGCTCGCCATCATGAGGCAGCCGGGCAGCTGGGGAACGAGAAGAGGCGGGACCATCTGCAGATGGAGGGATGAATAAAATGTGACTCATTTCCTGGCTGGAGAAACCCTGGATCTAATGCTCATACTTCCAACAGGAAGTTTGGCCAGGGTGCCCTTGTGTTTCTGAGTCAGGGTGTTGTTGGGGTGACGCCATGTTGCTCCGGCTTTCAGGAATCTTCTGGAGGCTGCCAGGAGCACTCAGACAAAGCAAACCCACCGGGATCTGCTTTTCCCCTCAACTCTCACACATGGAAGCGATTTGAGAGGCCTGGACAGGATTCAGAGTCAAATACTCTGTTCATGACTGACTGGATGTGTGTCATGAGGGCTGTTTCTTCAGAGCTCTTGCAGATTTTCCTTGTTTAAATTTAATGTGGTAAAAACACAAGCCATACAAAATACTACAAATTCTCTCTTGTGATTTATTATGCAAATAAAATCCTCTGTGACCATCGACTGGCTAAAATGAGATGTTTAAAAGTGAATATTGACCTATGATTATTTTAGTAAATTTAGTAAATAAAACATTTGGTTCAGGGTTAATGAATAACATCAGCTTTACTTTGATAACAATGCATTTCGGAATCATCTTTTACACCAATAGTGTAGTACATTCATTTTTTTTGTGTACCACACTGTAAAAAAGGTTAAACCAAAATGTTTAAAGGCTGAAATGTCTCCATGTTGTTTTGCCAGCGCAGATGCTTCTGTCCAGACTGTCATGTAGCTGCGGCTGCGTGGGACCTGCAGACTGGATGAACGTCTCGTTCAACATCATCTCGTCTGCTCAGTGGAGCCGTGTTGCTATGTTACACTGAAAACAACTCACCGGCCTCTGTGATAGACTACACAAAAACTCAACCACAGAATCTGTTAAATATTTACCTGAAATGACTCTTGGCCAGGTGAGAATATGTAGACAGAGACGGACCGAATGTTTTAAAACAGTCTAGTGGTTTCGGCCTGTAGCTGGGAAATCTGTAGTGATAATACACTTACTGTTAAAACTAGGTTTTCTTAAGGGGTTTGTTGCACTTGGTCACTGGTATATTGCTTTAAAATGGGCGTGAAACAAACACAGTTTAAAACAAAGTTTTTTAAAACCTGTACAAATATAATCAAAACATTTCTGTGATGTCATAAAGACAAAATATAATGCAATACAGCACCAACCCTCTGAAATCCAACACGTTATACACACCTATCCAGACATGAAATGCATATCAGCTAAAGATGTTTGAATGTTTACAGGATGTTAAAAAAGTACAGTACAGTTACAGTACAGTACAGTACAGTTACAGTATATGAAATGATGCATAACTGTCCAAGGGCACAGACAAAAGCAGGTAAAAGTACAAACACAATATTACCACCAAAACGATGACAAGACACACAAACACTGTTTGTGTCTTCCTGTACGAGGCTTGTCTCTTCCATTCAGCGTCTTTCTTCCTCATAATCTCTCCTGTGAAAGTTTTACAATATCCACTGAGAAATAGCCCACGGCTTTGTTTTTGTGTCCCCACAAGCTGTATCCTCAGCCCCACCTTCGTTTCAGACCTGGGCGATGTCTTAACAAGCCCTGAGGGAGAAACAGGATAAATGCACCGCAGAGAAAGAAAGAAAAGACGGAGGTGAAGCAGAAACAAAAGAGAGAGATGATAGGAAACTCCTCACCGGTTTCTAGAGGCTTTGTTTGGTGTCTTTGCAGTTCAATAGATGTGGTGTGATCAGTGTTGAACAGGCTATGATGGTCGTTGAGGAGCAGGTGGTTGTCCTCTGAGGTTCTCCACACCTCCCATCCACCCCTGAGGCCCTGAAGCCAAAGCAGAGCTCATGAAATATCACAGGTGTGGGCAGGTCTGGAGTGAGAAAACATCTAGAGAGCTAAAGGTCTTGAGAGACGCTTCTGAAGAGAGAATCTGAACCACGCAGCCTTCCAGGACTTACTGCATGATGAAACTCAGAGCTCAGCTTGTATGATGAAACAATTTCCTGGTTTCTTGTAGTTGAAACACTTAAAAAGATAAAATGAATCCTAAGAAATAGCTGCTTAATGTTTGTCCATATGACTGTACTGTTTTCAAACAGGTTACCTGAACGCTTGTCTGCCATTGGCCAATCAAACTGGCTGTTGTTGGGCAGCTCATACAAACCGCTCTGTTTTCACTGAAGTCAGTCTACAAATGTCTTTTCAGGTATGTAAACACAGGCTCAATTTTGTGTCACTGCATTACAAAATGTGTCAGAATGCTAGTCACAAAACAGTCATTGTGCTTCAAGTGAAAAAAATTATACTGCAATAAGTTTCTTATTTCTGTATTTTATCCACGTTGCATTGCCATAAATAAAAAAATGCAGTTTTATGTTTCTGGAATATTTTTGGATTTGATTATACAAGTAGAAGGGTTACTGTGTTTTTCTGGTCAACTCAAATCAATAGCAAACACGTTTCTTTTGAACTGTCAGAGTTGTGTGTGTGAGTGCGGTTGCATGTGGGCTGTCCTACATATCTGCTGAAGTCCTTTGAAGCAATCTGGGGCAGAAATACAGCACAGATCAGCTTTGACAGGGAAAAAATGAAAGAGCTATTGAAACTAGTTCATGTCGCATAGAGCTTCCTTCATACAACACCATCTGAAGCAGACATGAATTGATAACGTGTTTCTATTTAATAAACGTCTGTAGGAAAGAAAGATGGCTGGACAGACAGACAGACAGACAGATGTCTGATACATGTGTGTGAGTGATTTTCATTTGCATCACACAGAGTTTACAGAGCAGAATAAAGTGTTTTCCGTCTCATCTGATGAAGGGTATTAGACAGGTACATTGTAATATAATTGAATAAATGTGTCAGACTGAAGTGATGAGTTCAGATGATAATAGAGTCTGTATTCAGTTTGAAATAATTCACGTCATGTTCAAATTACCAGTTTATGAGTTTAAATGAACGGCGCTTGCTGACGGTGACCTTTATCAGCCATTCTGTCTGTGTTAACATGAAATCAAAGCTTACAATTCTTATTTTTGCAGTGGTTATTATAAATTATTTATCCATGTATGTCATTTTTTTTAATTATGTGTATTCTTTAATTAAAAACATGATCTTCCCCCATGAAACAACATCTCTTCTCTTGCTGATGTATTTCTGCCCCTGAGGGCGGGACTATATTGACCATCCAATTATCAGATAGTTTCTACCCCTCCAGCTTCCAGCGATCCAATCAGTTCCCAAAGATTGAAATTAAGTCCCGCCCTACACTTTATTCAGATATGCATCACCATAGGCATAAAAAGACAGACAGACAAACTTCTGTTTCATGGTCACTTTAAGCACCTGATTCATGTAAAGAGTTATGCAAATTTGGAAACACAAAAAATTGCGGCTAATGCATCTTGCATGCTGCAGAATCCCCGCTGCATACAGTAACGCATGCTGCAGAATCCCCGCTGCATACAGTAACGCATGCTGCAGAATCCCCGCTGCACACAGTAACGCATGCGGCAGAATTTCCGCTGCATACAGTAACACATGCTGCAGATTTCCCACTGCACACAGTAACGCATGCTGCAGAATTCCCACTGCACACAGTAACACATGCTGCAGAATTCCCACTGCACACAGTAACACATGCTGCAGAATTCCCACTGCACACAGTAACGCATGCGCCAGGATTCCCATTGCAAACAGTAACACATGCTGCAGAATTCCCACTGCACACAGTAACGCATGCTGCAGAATTCCCACTGCACACAGTAACACATGCTGCAGAAACAGCATTAAGTAATGAAGTGTGGTAATATGTCAGACGATCACGTGATGATAAACACCCATTAGCAGGCCTCAGTTTCCTGGAATTGTTGTTGTGCTGAGACTGCAGTCAGTCGCTCTCCTGAGGGGTCGACACGCCCCTCCCATCCCCTCTCTGACTGTCTGCACACTGCAGGTTTTTCATGGCCACATGGGTGTCCTCTCTCTCTCTCTCTCTCTCTCTCTCTTTCATTCCAGTCACGAACACCTCCCTCTCTTCCTCTACACCTTCTGTGCTCTGTCAGGTCACACGTTTGTTTGTTCAGATGGAGATGAACAGGAAATGAAGGCTGTGAGCTGGGCTTAACCCTCCACTGCCCTGTTCTCATCCCACTGAGGTCATCTTCTGTTTTTATAATGTCATTTTACTGATGGCTGTCAAATTAAATCAAATTAAAAGGAGTTTTGTGGATTTAGGTTTGTGTGTGTACATATTAATTTTAAAAAATATATTACAAATTAAAAATGTTTTTCTCATCCAGAAACACGAAACCAAAATATTGATGAAAGTTAAAAAGTGGAGCTGATCTATTGAATAAACAACCAAACAACCATTTAAGGAATATTTTACTGGAAAACCCAAAAGTAAAACAAAGGAAAACTGAATCAGCTCTTAATCTCATTCTACATTTTGTGTTTTTCAACTGGAATGTCAGATTATAACACACATGAGAACTAACTGTGTTTATCATAATGGTTTTGTTTACATTAGGGAAACGTTCCTACAACCTAAAATTGTTAGTAGGGCTGTTTTTATTCCTCAGTGTAAGAATGTTGTGTTCAAACTCTGGAGTCGGACCAGAGCTGTTTTGTTTGGACTCACACAGGCCCCTGATCCACTTTATCTTTGGATTATTTGTGTGGCTCTGCAGTAAATGGCTTTCAGATCTTCAGCCCTTACATGGACTGATGAACACTGCTCTCATTTTCTTCACAAGTCAGAGACGTTCAGATGACCTTATATGATCTAAGAGAACTCGCTCAGGGAGGTTGACTGCATGGTCACGTCAGGGTTTCTCTGTCTGATAAAGAGACACTATGCATATTTTTTATTTATACTATACATATGTAGCTCAATTAGTAAATCATTGTGTTAGCAGCACAAAGGTTGTGGGTTTGATTCCCAGGAACACACACACACTGATTAAATGTATAGCTTGAATATACTGTTGCTTTGGTTAAAGCGTCTGCCAAATATGTAAATGTATATTAATAGCATAATCACAGCACCAGATTGTTTAGGATTTAGGATCACTAATAGCAATAAATTTTTCAAATGTGTTAGAACCACGTGCTCTGATGAAGAGTGTGAAAGTAAAAACATGATTTCACTGCCAGTTACTGTCACCTCTGTGACCTGAATGCATGCAGTGCATAAATGAATTAACATTAAATCATTACGATTAATTAGCCTTGAAATGAAGGTGTTCCTACTGATGTAATATGTGTTGATGTGATAATGAGGACAGACACGTCGTTTATTCCACAGCATGAGCTTCTCAAGACCTGTTTAAAGATTAGTAACTGGGAAAAATGGTTACCCTCTATTTCTAATCTCTGGGTACCTTGTGTTATATCTACACTCTTATAAAAGTCTCATAAAAGTGCTTCATAATGCCGTAGAAGAACCATTTCTGGCTGTATGGTTCCATAAAGAACCTTTAACATCCATAGAACCTTTCTGCTTTACAAAAGATTCTTTGTAGTGATAAAAGCTTCTTTAGATTTTAAAAACATAAGGAAGAAAGATCTTTTTAAGAACCTTTGACCAAACCTTTGGAGAACCAAAAATGGTTCTTCTATGGCATTGCTTTGAAAACCTTTTTTAAAGAATGTATTGTGATGACACAACATACAAATTTGCATGTTATTCAAGAAGAGAGTGAAATCTATGCAGCCTGGAACAGATGAACAGACACTCTGTCTGTCTGAAGGACCTGCCTGCAGGCTATTGTGACTGCTCTGAACATCCTGGACTTTCAGCTCCTCAGCAGTGGCAGAGGTCAGCTCTGGGACCCTGAGGAAACGTCATGCTCTTGTGCTGCCCTCAAGCACTTCCTGTGTGTCACAAGAGGCCGGCATGTCTTTGATCAAAAGCCAAGAACAGAACAGGGCAGGAAAGACATAGACACGTCTCCTCGCTGAAGGACTGGAGATGTTTGAATAGGTTGGGTGGAGTTCACCTTTGGGAAGTCCCTGCGTCCTCAACCGCAACCCTGCAGCGGCACTGACAATGAAGCGTGCTGTCACCATGGCAACACCTCCTGATCTCATTGATAGGATGGAAAACAGAAATGGCTCGTAGTGCTATGAGATCTCATTGATGTGTGCAAACCACAACCCTAAATTTACAACTATCTGTAAAATTTAAATACTGAATCATTGTAACAATAACTAGCAAATATAATGAAGGTTCTTGAAAGGTTCTTCACAGCAATGCTATAAAACCTTTCAAAGGATCTTAAAAGAACCATTTCTTTGTATCTTTTTGTAGTCTAAAGATCTTTTTTCCCACTACAAACAACCTTTTGTGAAACATAAAAGTTCTGTGGACATTAAAGATTTTTTATGGAACCATACAGCCCAAAATTGTTCTTCAATGGCATCATAAAGTGTAGTAAAGATTTTTTTCTTCTCTCATTCACTCTCTTTTCTCTCTGCAGAAATGTGTTGTTCCTCTGATGAGACGCTCGTATCCATTCCAGAATCTACTCAGGCAGACAGGTGCTCTTCTAACCAGAAGTGACATTTCATTCATTTGTGCTGGTTAGGTCTGGTGTCCACCATCTCCCCATGATGGAATCAATTCTCCTGACCATTAAATCCACAGCAGACCTCAGTGTGGAGCACAATCTCCGGACGGATGGAATGTGAAGCTGGACAGTCATAAGGAAACACAATCCTGTAAAGTAACATTACAAATGTAGACACTGAATCTCATAAGTTATTAATTTAAAGAGAGGCTAGTTTACTGAATCATCACTGAGAATAAAAACTCCAGATGCAGAGCAGAGCAAATGTGCAAAATGAATGCCATGTTGCAAACACAAGACAAAATAGTTCAGAGAGGAGCTTTAAAATGGCTGAAGATTAGTAAATGTGTGGATGACAGAAGACTTCAGACAATGAAAACTGTATTTCGTATACATATTTTGTTCTTACAGTCAAGAAATAATGTTGTTTAGTTTAAATGTCTTCACATACGATACATACGTTCTCTCATTCAGAAAGACTTCTTTCTGTTTATTCACTGTTTATTCTGTGACCTTCATCTCTGTATAGATGTCATCTGACTTGGAGGCAGATCACATGATTTAAATTTCTTCATCCATCCTCAACTCAGTGTTGAGATGTTTCTGCTGGCCGGTTTTCTCTGAGCTTCACTAGTTTTTAGTTGGTTTTTAAGGTTTTCGGTTTTGGCTCTTCAGCACTGTAAACACATTACTCACCCAAATGTTTAGCAGTCAGACAGACGGCCGGTCTCAGCAGGAGTTGCCACTTTCTCCAGCTGGACTTACAGTGATGATCACACGGATAATGAGAGAAAAAAGCCCGTAAACATTAGATGATTCAATCATGACGATTCTCCCAGAGGACAGAAGAGCAGAAAGCAGAACTCTCATCTGTGCTCTGAATTCTCAAATCAAATGTTTGAATAACGTTCTTATAACCCAGAAAAACGTTGATGTGATGGATGTTTTGAATGTTCCTAAACTTTCAAAATACAGTTTTTAACTATTTTATTATTTCATGGAAATGTTATGAAAACCTAAAACTGTTTGCTGGACTTTTGCAGCTCATGATGTCTGTTCATGAAACAATGATGGCGGCATCCGGACAGTGAACTTTCATGACTGCTGGTGTGGAGATGAATGTTCATGACTGACTCCTTCCAGGTGTGTAAGAACTGTGTCAAAGTACTTATATATGTACCTTATATATGTATATTAAGGTACCTTGTATATGTATATATATATATATACACACACATACATACATATATATATACACACACA